>CAMXCT020006706.1:0-45000 GCA_947184155.2 Cladocopium goreaui | reverse complement strand
AATTACACTACACCATAATTACAACCCCACTACACTACAACTACAACTACAGCTGCACTACACCACACTACATCCAGCAGTTGTGGGTGAGGTGACCGACCAGGTGACCACTGCAACCATTGCAGCCACTCCAAAAAACACAGCTCCAACATCTCCAACCACCTCGCGGTCCATCAGTGGATTCGCTCTGCCATCCGTGATTCACAACAACCAATCTCTCCGAAAGGCTTCCTATTTTTGAAACTTCCGCCACTGCATTGTGCGGTACTACTGGTATGCATTTTTATTCATATTTATATACATATCAAAAGTACTTATATGTATTCAAAAATGCATATTTATATACACATACTTCCGCAGACACAGATCGATAGAGAGAGAGAGATATATATATATACATACACATATCACATCCACAGTGTCAGTGTATATGTATATATGTATTTTTACATACATATACATATACATATACATGTACATATGCATATACATATACATATATACATACACATATACATATACATATACATATACATATACATATATACATATACATTTACATACATATACGTATACATATACACATACCTATACAGATACATGCATATACAGATACGTATGTATATATATAGTGTTTGTTGGGCAACGCGGTTGTCCCAACCAGTGCATTTTTGAAACCTTTACCTTTAGTTTTGCCGGGACATTTGAACAAATAATGTGTAAGGCATGCCATGCACGCATTCGCCCATCCGATGCTTTCTATGTGGATAGCCTGAAACCCAGGATGTCTTCGCGCCGCACTCGCTTGGGAAAACCTCTTCTGTGATTGTTTCTGACGTGGCAGCGCCCTTGTCCACATGGGTTCACTTGGCCGTGCAACGAAGTGGCAAAGATTTGGAATTCTTCATGGACGGAAAACTTGGTGGCAGGGCAGCTGTTCCGGCAGAGCTAACGGATGAAGTGCTTCCCCAAAGTCGCATCACGTTGGGTGGCTCGGTGGATGGAGACCCACATCGCAAGCTCAAGGGCATGGTGAGCAACATGCGCCTTACAAGTGATGCTCTCTACAACAAGTCTAAACAGTTTGACATTGATCCCAATCTTGACCAGCTGTTGAAGACACGATTTCTCCTCAAGAGCCATTTCATGGATGCAGTTTCAGGGCGGAGGATGAGGAAAAGTGGAAATGTCACCACCAGGTATGATGCGGAGATTCTCATGGATACGTGGAAAGCAGAGGGCCTCATCGACGACGATCACAACTTCACGCCTCCAATGAACATGACGAGGGTAGAAGTGCTGCGTCGTTTGTTTCCTTTCGAAGATCCCATCTTTAAGACGGAATTCTTGGGAGCTTTCTGCGCCAGGGTGGTTCTGCAGATTCTCAAGGAGATCACAACTATCGAGGACCGGTTGATGGATGCAGTTCCACTTTGTGATGAAACGGCCACCAGCCCGCAGTGCTACAAGGCGGTCAGCTATGCCTTCCGACAAGCTGTCAGCATTGGCCGGTATGGGGCGGAGTTACAGCCTCGATGCGTGCAAACCGTGAATGAAGACTTCCGCGGGGACTTCAGGTGGGAAGAAATGCTAGCCCTAGTCCGGGGGCCACCTTGAATTCCCAAAACGAGCAAGGGATAACGAGGGCAAAACTTCCATTCATTTTCATGTCAATACTGATGGGCCAATGTTTCATTGCCTTGTTCAAAGCATATTAAGACATTCTAAATCAGGTGCTTGGATCATGTAACATATTTGAGGTAGGTAGTGCCAGGACTCATGGCTTAGGAATGCTTAGGGCAGGTTTTGGAAGCGCCTCAGGTGCAGCGAGCGGCTTGAAGGTCTTTCCTGGGCTTTGGACGGCTTCGCTTCACAAGTTGCGAAGGCCCGTCGCATTTGCCATGACAATGACTTGAGCAGTCCCCTGTTGGACTTAGGAGCCTGTGTCGGCGAGTCCTTATCAGCCACTGGTTACATGTTTTCGGCCGCTCTTCTCTTGGAATCTGCCTTGGGCTTCGATTGTCCAAATCCAGAATTTGATGAGGAGAGGCCTCTGACCGAGACGCTCCAACTCACTTGCGCGAGAGATTCGACCGCCATTTTTCGGACCACTTTCTTGGCAGGTTCAAAGGCAGTCAGGGCCGCAGGCCATTGCGGCGGCACAGACACCCTCTGTGGTAGAAGCATCCTTCGCAGTGCTGCTGCCCTCTCTGGGGTGGGAGAAACTGGAGTTTTCTTGCGAGTCTTTTGCCACGGAGCGACCCCTTGCTGCCAAAAGAATCCTGACACCGACGAAATCGAGTGCGAATGCGAACCCAAGGATATCATTGAGAACAAACGAGATGACAAGGATGATCAGAAGCAATGTGCCAGGTTCGGGGGTTCAACGGTGAAGCTCTTGGGCTCTGCTGCCCTGGCTGCAACTGAGGCAGAAGGCCAATGCAAATTCTCCAAGACAGCAGAAAGCACCTGCCAGACCACGGTGCCAGTAGCTAGGCTTGTCTTGCAACAGCATACGGCATACCAAGATAGCGCAAGATGGTTTTGGAGTGTATGCGTGTTTTTTTGAGGGCATCTTTCTAAACATGTGACACGATTCCTCACAGTTGACGGAATTCATTTCACATCATTCAATTTCTCACCATGCTAGCAAACAACCCAAATCACCCGGGCAGTGATCCCTTGGTCCCTTTTTTAGATTCTCGACAGCGGCTGCGAAGCCTGGATTCTGACTGGGTTTTTAAAAGTGCACATTTATTACTTGACCCCTACCAATGTATATATATATATAGAGAGAGAGGCTTTACGGATCCCTTCGAACCATCCTTTGGAGGGTACGGAGTATTCGTGTACTTTATATGTTTATGCCTTTGGAAAATGTGTTTCCGAAGTTTCCTTGCTCCAATAACTTTGAGCGAAAAACCAAGGCGGCCATTGCAGGCCTGGGCTTTTTCATTGAGAATGCGGCCAGAGCAAGCAGGGACTGTCCTCCAAGCGCGTTTCCACTCGATCCTGAGGACAGGGATGAACGTGCTTCGTTCGGATGCAAACCCACCGCCTTTTTGCAACGCATTTTCATGGATCATCGTTTAGGTCACGTCCCCAACCATTATGCATTGCTTGGTTTGTTTGCATACTGTAGTGATGAGTTTCATGGGAATGGTAGGGGTTTGTGCTGGCTAGTAGACATGTTGTTCTAGTATCATGCCCAATTCCCCAAACAGTGTGGTCACACTTCCGGTTACTACGGTGGTTGGCCCGGAGTCTATTGGTGGGGGCGGTGGGCGTTGGCTCTTGCGAAGGGATTGTGCGTGTCAAATGATTTTGCAGGTGCCCGTGCAACCCTTTTCGGGGATCGTGCGTGTTACATGCTCCAATGTCAGGGATGTTGAGAGTCATCCACCCGCTCATACTCATTTTACTCATTCTTCCTCATTCATATTCATTCAACTTCATCTTCATTCATTCCCGTTCAAACTCACTCATACCCATTCAAGCTCACTCATACTCATTCAAACTTCATTCTTACTTCTCACTCATGTTCACTCACACTCACTCTTATTCACTAAAAATGTTTACCATCACTGCTTCACCCAGGCACGCACGTACTCAGTCAGTCAGTCACGCACGCACGCACGCATTCGCGCTCTCACTCACTCACCCACTCAGGCAGTGCGTGCGAAGTTGTTGTGGGCGCTGTTTGGGGTCTCTTGCCGGGATATTTTTTTTTAAATAATTGATTCTTACTCATCCAATCGATGTCCATCCTCTTTGTGTGTGAGAGCCAGCCAGCAACATATGGGAACTACTTGGTCGAGTGGTGATCCAAGAATCGCACCAGGAGAGAAGGATAGACGACTTCATTCTCGGCTGGGCTGACCCCAGAGATTTCTATCAGCGCCTGATCTGAGTGTTCCTGCGTGGGAGATTGGTTGCGATGTTCCTACTACGATTCGTGCATTTTGAGTGAGCATTTGATAATTTTGGCATTAACAAATTTTCATGACTATTTAGTTTGGAAAACATTTGGAAAATGTTTTCTACTCTGGCACTCTGTTCGCAGGGAGGGACATTCGACAGTAGTCGTATGACTTGCATTTTGGGTTTCACGCATGTTTTCATGTTTACTGCTAGGGTGACAGAATTCTGTCTTACTCTTTTTGCAACTGGGATTGTTAGATATTATATAATATTATGTTTTGCGTTTGGACGTTTTGATTTCAATATGTATTTTTTGATCGGCACATCTTTACTACTGCTTCTAGGGTGGAAGGACATGTTCCTTCATGTTTCAGAAATCAACCACATACTGAGCAACTTGGTGTCATGACAACAAGCAGATATCATTCGTTGTACCTTCCTGATCATAAATGGACGGTTGTCAAAATGCTGGTTCCCACATACCTGAAAGGAACTTGCTGCTAACGGGGTCCCTTCTCAGGAGCCGTACGCTTCCCGCATGCTTCCCGCATGCACGTTGTACGGCCCAAAGGCCAAGAACCCATTGCATGGTAAACAGGCAAAGTAATCCCCTCCCAACAAATCTCTATCTGAACCCAGCATCAGTTGCTTAGGTTTGTTAAACCTGCTGGTTTTCAGGGCATTTGGCACTGAGGTGTGGTCAGAACACCAAGCGTCTTGGTGTATCAATGGACGTCATCGCTCGGGGCATCGCAGGCTGGTGGATTGACCATGGGATGGACCACAGTATACTGACCATAAGGCTGTTCAAACATGTTCAAACCATTGACATCCATGTCAGCGGCCGGGACATCCAGGGAATGAGACTTTGTACCCTAGGTTCCGTCCAATAATTTCTGATATCTTTTAATTCAGTGGGGTTCAATGTCAGAATCAGTGTTTTGATTGGAAATTCAACCAGCAAAAACCGTGCCTTCATTTATTCACGGTGGTGGAAGTCTAGGAATCAAACATGTTGAAGTGCAACCCTGACAGGTGCAGTTGTGGACTGTCCGTATGGTAACCTTTCACGTATCACTAAGCCAGTGAAGTCTGCAAGACGCTTCTTTACCCCGTGAAGACCAAAGCAAGGGAAACGTGCCAAGTGCCGAGCCTTGCCAATTCGGAATTCGACCCTGGACCGCATGGATTTTCCAAAGAGTAGAAAAAACATCATACAAAATGCCCAGTATCATGCAAAATGGTCGAACAAGTTTGATAGCAGATCTTTGGAAAAGTGAAGTCCGCCAATTAGTTACTCAAATTAGTTTGCGTTGCGGCAGACGCAATAGCATGCCGCAACGCACACCCATGCGATGCAAATGATAGATTGAACATGTCGGAGCAGCTGAAAAACGGCTGCTTTGAATCAGGCTTAATCTCAGAAACATTCCATTGGAGTAACGATGGCATAGCAGGTTGACAGGTTGATGATCACGACTGCACCTAAGCGTGATAATTTAAAGGTTTGACATGCAGCTAGACGTCCAAGTCGTGTGCAATATGTTTGTTTCTGAAACTTGAAGCCTTTTTGTGTACAGCCTTTGATTTCTTGAGGACATACGGTTTGCGTGTGTTGCCTCAGTTTGCGTGCTGCCTTGCACAGCATGACAAGAAGATCTAGAAGGCCTTGCGTGACGCATGACAGGGTTCATTGTGGACCTAAGAGAAAATCCAGCAGGAGCTGTTTGCATTGAGTGCCGAGCGCAGTACCAGAGGCAAACAGCATCAGACAGTCTGAAAACAGTGCTTGCGTTGGGTCAAAGTGTTGCACTTCATGATTTGAAGATTGCCGACTGAAAGCCTGTTTGCTTCTGGAGATGCAGGGTCAAAAAAGTTTTTTCACAACTAGCCTATCAAACAAAATTTTACATCTTGAAGTGGCAACGTGATGTTGCCGCCGCGCTCCACACATAGCTGATTGCTGAGCGTAGTCCCAGAAACAAATAGCGGCAAAGTTTTCGACAAACGATTGCATTGTAGTGAGTCAAACTGTTGCATTGCCCATCCGGGTGCCCCTGTGGGACGAAACGTTTGACCGTGTTTGTTTCTGGACATGGGACTTTCAGGCTCATTGCAATAATAGTGTGCCAATTTTCTGCTTTCAAGTAGCTGCGCCTATAGACAAGGCTTAGGGTTACACCCTATACACCCACATGTCCCTGCCATGCAAGCCCACTTCAATCCGAATGCTGCGGCTGACAGCTGTGTAGTTCTGGCAGAGTCTTGAGCCAACGGTGTAGTTGAGATGTGGTTTGTGGTATGTGCTACGGCGCCTTTGTTGGTTGAACATCAAAGACCCCAAACACAACCACAGATGGGTTGAGGCTTTCTATGTCATTGTTCTTGAATCAGACTCTGGCCTAGAAGCTTCGGATTCTGACAATTTTGGCAGCCTTTTCGCAAAAGTGAGCCCTTGGAGGTTGTTTGCGTCAAGAATTTGTACGCGCCTTGAAGTGGCAACTTGATGTTGCCGCACTCAACACATAGCTGATTGCTGAGCGTACTCCCAGAAACAAATAGCGTTGCCAAAGTTTTCAACAAACGATTGCATTGCAGTGAGTCAAATTGTTGCATTGCCCATCCGGGTGTCCCTTTCGGACGAAACGTTTGACCGTGTTTCTTTCTGGACATGAAGGGTTTTTTCAGACCTTCAGGCTCATTGCAATAACAGTGTGCCAATGTGTGCCAATTTTCTGCTTTCAAGTAGCTGCGCCTATAGACAAGGCTTAGGGTTACACCCTATACACCCACATGTCCCTGCCATGCAAGCCCACTTCAATCCGAATGCTGCGGCTGACAGCTGTGTAGTTCTGGCAGAGTCTTGAGCCAACGGTGTAGTTGAGATGTGGTTTGTGGTATGTGCTACGGCGCCTTTGTTGGTTGAACACCCAAGACCCCAAACACAACCACAGATGGGTTGAGGCTTTCTATGTCATTGTTCTTGAATCAGACTCTGGCCTAGAAGCTTCGGATTCTGACAATTTTGGCAGCCTTTTCGCAAAAGTGAGCCCTGGAGGTTGTTTGCGTCAAGCACTTGCACGCGCCTTGAAGTGGCAACGTGATGTTGCCGCACTCAACACATAGCTGATTGCTGAGCGTAGTCCCAGAAACAAATAGCGCCAAAGTTGTCGACAAACGATTGTATCGCAGTGAGTCAAACTGTTGCATTGCCCATCCGAGTGTCCCTGTGGAACGAAACGTTTGACCGTGTTTGTTTCTGGACATGAAGGGTCTTTCGGTCTTTCAGACTTTCAGGCTCATTGCAATAATAGTGTGCCAATTTCTGCTTTCAAGTAGCTGCGCCTATAGACAAGGCTTAGGGTTACACCCTATACACCCACATGTCCCTGCCATGCAAGCCCACTTCAATCCGAATGTTGCGGCTGATGGCTGTGCAGTTCTGGCAGAGTCTTGAGCCAACGGTGTAGTTGAGATGTGGTTTGTGGTATGTGCTACGGCGCCTTTGTTGCTTGAACATCCAAGACCCCAAACACAACCACAGATGGGTTGAGGCTTTCTATGTCATTGTTCTTGAATCAGACTCTGGCCTAGAAGCTTCGGATTCTGACAATTTTGGCAGCCTTTTCGCAAAAGTGAGCCCTGGAGGTTGTTTGCGTCAAGCATTTGCACGCGCCTTGAGGTGGCAACGTGATGTTGCCGCACTCAACACATAGCTGACTGCCAAGCGCAGTCCCAGGAACAAATTGTGCCAAAAAAGGGGCCAACGGTGGAAGGATGCGATGCACAAATTGAGGGCTTTAGAAGTTTCAGTAGTAAATCCAGAAGTTTTAGTTTTAGTGTTCCTGAAGTATCGGATGAGCTGGTTTCAATTTGAAAGCATCGAAAAGCCGAACCTTTATGGAAAGAAGCTTTGTATATGTCCAAATGATGCCGTTGGCGGGTATTCGAAAATGTGAGTGGTTCCCTGAAAGGAGAAGGCGCAGATGCGGATAGTGATATTGCAATACATCATCACAACAATACATAATCACAACAATACATCACCACAACAATACATCATCACAACAATACAACATCACCACAATGCATCATCACGACAAGACATAACCACAATAATAATACATAGTCACATCGATACCTCATCACAACAAAACACAATCACAACAACACATCATCACAACAATACATCATCACAACAATACATCATCGCAACAATACATCATCGCAACAATACATCATCACAACAACACATCATCACAACCATACATCACCGCAACAAAACATCATCACAACAAGAAATACACAATCACAACAATACATTTAATCACAACAATAATGCATCATCACAACAATACAAAATCACAACAACAAATAATCATCACACCAATACATCATCACAACCATACATCACCGCAACAATACATCATCACAACAATACATCATCACGACAATACACCATCACAGCAATACATCATCACAACACTACATCACCACCACAATACATCACAACAACAATACATCACAACCACAATACATCACCACAACAATACATCATCACAACAATACTTCATCACAACACTACATCACCACAACCAATACATCATCACAACAATACACAATCACAACACATCCCCACAACAATACATAATCGCAACGATACCTCATCACAACCATACATCACCGCAACAAAACATCATCACAACAATGCATGGCCACAGAAATACACAATCACAACAATACATTTAATCACAACAATAATGCATCATCACAACAATACAAAATCACAACAACAAATAATCATCACACCAATACATCATCACAACCATACATCACCGCAACAATACATCATCACAACAATACATCATCACAACAATACACCATCACAGCAATACATCACAACAACAATACATCACCACCGAATCACCACCACAATACATCACAACAACAATACATCACCACAACAAGACATCATCACAACAATACTTCATCACAACACCATACATCACAACACAATCCAATACATCATCACAACAATACATTATCACAACAATACATCATCACAAAAATACATCATCACAACAATACATCATCACAACAATACATTATCACAACAATACATCATCACAACATTACACAATCACAACCACACATCACCACAACAATACATCCTCACAACAATACACAATCACAACAATACATCACCGCAACTATACATCATAAAACATTACACAATCACAACAATACATCACCACAACAATACATCATCACAACGCTACTTCATCACAACGATACATAATCACAACAATACATCACCACAACGATACATCATCACAACAATACCTCATCACAACAATACATCACCACAAGATTACACAATCACAACCATACATCACCACAACAATACATCGTCACAACAATACATCACCACAACAATACATCATCACAACAATACCTCATCACAACAATACATCATCACAACAATACATCACCACAACATTACACAATCACAACCATACATCACCACAACAATACTTCGTCACAACAATACATCACCACAACAATGCACAATCACAACAATACGTCACGACAACAATACACAATCACAACAATACATCATCACAACAATACATCACCACAGCAGCACACAATCACAACATTACACAATCACAACAATACACAATCACAACAATACATCATCACAACAATACATTATCACAAATTAAAATCATCACAACAATACATCATCACAACAATACATCACCACAACAATACACCATCACAACAATACACAATCACAACAATACACCACCACAACAATACACATTCACAACAATACACAATCACAACAATACATCACCACAACAATACATCATCACAACAATACCTAATCACAACAATACATCATCACCACAATACATCATCACAACAATACATCATCACAACAATACATCATCACAACAATACATCATCACAACAATACATCATCACAACAATACATCATCACAACAACACATCATCACAACAATACATCATCACAACAATACATCACCACAACAATACATCACCACAACAATACATCATCACAACAATTCATCATCACAACAATACACCATCACAACAATACATCATCACAACAATACATCATCACAACAATACATCATCACAACAATACATCATCACAACAATACACCATCACAACAATACACCATCACAACAATACATCATCACAACAATACATCATCACAACAATACACCATCACAACAATACATCATCACAACAATACATCATCACAAAAATACATCATCACAACTACACATCATCACAACAATACATCATCACAACAATACATCATCACAACAATACATCATCACAACAATACATCACCACAACAATACATCATCACAGCATTACACAATCACAACCATACATCACCACAACAATACATCCTCACAACAATACACAATCACAACAATACATCACCGCAACAATACATCATCACAACAATACATCATCACAACAATACATCATCACAACAATACATCATCACAACAATACATCATCACAACAATACATCATCACAACAATACATTATCACAACAATACATCATCACAAAAATACATCATCACAACAATACATCATCACAACAATACATTATCACAACAATACATTATCACAACAATACATCATCACAAAAATACATCATCACAACAATACATCATCACAACAATACATCATCACAACAATACCAAAGACTCCCAGGACCTGTGGCAGACAGAAACCACAAAATCCACCACTTGGAAAAATGATCTCAAGGGTGGAGGGTGGGTCAAGCAATGCTGTGGAACTGTCCCTTTTTTTCCAAAAAATACCATACCTATGAAACAAATATAGCATATGATTATTTATTACGTATGTTGTATTTTACTTATCAGTGTTATTGTTAGATAGTTAGGTAACTTAAATATTGATAATCCATGATAATCCCTCGTGTAGAAATATTTTTGCACACCGCCACAGAAAACACAATGGATGGGCCCACGCTATGTCCGCTATGGCTGGCTGCCCAGCGTCAGGTCCTCCATTTGGGCAGCCGGAGGCAGCTCAGTGGGTGATGTTCTCTTCAGCCGGGGCCCCCGGGGGGAAGCTTTGGGACTCCTTTCCTGAATGAGTTGTTGAATGAGAGATATGGCCAGATTTATAAACTGTAAAAGGTGGATCAGGATCCAGTGTTGGTCACTCTTGCAAAGAATGAATATATACATGCCAGTTTTGCAAAAGCTAGGAGTACTAAGGTGCTCTATATAGGCCCCTTTCACTTTCGATTCGGATCCCTAGTCTGGTTCCCCATCAATCAAACGCGGACAATGCCCGGATCTCATCTCCGTTTTCTCTTGCGTTTGTAACGCTACCGTGTGAGTTCTGACCAAGGCATCATATGGATCCAGGATCCATATGGCTGGATCCATATGGTATAGCAACACCTGTTGCTGGCGAAAGGTAAGTGGAAGGTGCCCCATCCCTCGTCGCAGCGGGTCCTTGGGACACGTTGCAACTCTGTATGATTTCCCATCCATTGGCAATTCATGCTTCACGAAGTTCATGATTTTGTTCATCTGGCATGACGCCAGCTGGCTACATCAGATGCCTTTTCCCCATGCAGATGACGATGGCAGATGCCGCATTTTCATGCTGGACATATTGCACTTGATCATAGTGTGTGTCACAGCCCTTTTTGGCTCAGGCTCAAGGCAAAACAGTGCTTGTTTTTTCTGAAACTGCTGTCATCATGGTGGCTAGGCAGCGGTTTCAGATGTTTGAAAGTGCGCAATTCCATTCAAAAGATGATCTGCCGAATTCCATGTGCAATCTACTGAAGCAAATGAAGCAAATTGAATCACTCTGTTGGATTGGGCATAACAGAGTGTTGAATCACTTTTTGCCAAAGCAATCGTTGAATCAATTGTTCAATCAATTGTTGAAACAGGATGATGGTTCAACAACTGAATCAGTCATGGGAGTTGCTGAATCCACGGGTGAGTCTAGTCTAGTTAAATCAAGGTTGAACAAATTGTTGGATCAATAGTTGTATCAATTCCTGAATCTAGTTTAAATCAGCCGTGACATCAGACGGATTACATAGATCATTGGATAAATTTTTGAGAGAATCGTTGTACAAGCTTGTGAAGCAAGGTGTTGAACCTATTCGGATCAAGGTTGAGTCAAGTTGAGCCCGTTGCATCTTCAATTCACTCAGTCACCCTTTAAAACACCAAGGCGGGATTCGAGGTGGTGCCGCTGGTCCCAGTTGATGAGGAAACCGGTTTCCATGAAGGCACGTGGACCGACAGTGGAAAGTGCTGCAAAAAGGCAGTGCTGGGAGCATTGGCTGTGGCAGTTCTGGGGCTTTTCGGGCTTTGTGTCGGGCATGTTGCTTACGCCAAGCCGATTGCCCTGAATGAGTTGGCTCAGCCGAGTGTCACGAGTGACTTGGGAGCTGCGGGCATCAAGCAGGACGTTGGAACTTTCGGCGATGACATCCTGGAAGACGACTGGCCCGTTCTGAAGAAGGACTGAATGTATTGAACGCTGAACTGAAGGTTCACCGATCGAGCTTTCAAAAAAGATCCGGTTGATTTGAATTACTTGTGACACATTCTTATTTGGCCATTTGCCCCAGAAAAAGTTTCATGTACTTTTCCAACGTTGAACCATTTGCCATCATACCGTTAAAGGGAAAGTTAGAATGCGGTTTTGGCTTCGTGTGATGGTGGCCCGTTTGAACCCCTCCTCACGGCAGTCGCGTTCTAACTGAAGGATCACCTGTAAATAGCAGCCACACAGTTAGAATGCGGCAGAAAAAGGTGTGAGAAAATGTATGTTTAACTGGTATTTTTTTTTAGGTGAAATGGAGTTAGAATGCCTTGGTTGAAAAACACACCAATAGCCCATGTCGCACAGTTTTTGCTGGTATATGCGCGGAACGGCTCAGTTAGAAAGTCTGCCGTTCATGCTTTGCCGAAGGAAGTTTAGAAGTCAAACTTCCGACAATATGGAGAGATGGAAAAGCGTAGGTGGGAAGAGTCAGAGAAGAGAAGAGAATAAGAAAGAAGATCAGAGAAGAGAAAGAGTCAGAGGAAAGAAGATGCAGGTGCGCGAAAAGGTAGAAAAGTTGGTTGAAAAACACACCAATAGCCCATGCCGCACAGTTTTTGCTGGTCTATGCGCGGGAAGCCTCAGTTAGAATGCCTGCCGTTCATGGATTGTATTCTATTGACAAGTGGGAACAGAAGTTATAGACTAACGTGCTAACATTCTCAGTTGAACATTCAGGCAGCCTGGCAATGCCATTGGGGGAGGCTGTTGATTCATTCTACACTCCACAGGTTTTGTTCATTTCCTGTTTTTTTTCATTGATCTATATCTGCTGTAGTTTCCGTGGGCATGCTATCTGTTGTTTTTCACAGCAATAGCAAAAGTGCTTGTGGCCTGGAGGGAGCATGGGCCGCCCTTTCCTCTTATCCCTTCTTATCGGCTTCCCTTTCCTTGTCCTTTTTCTTCTATAATTTCTTTACTGCCCATTGATCTATATCTGCTGTAGTTTCCATGGGCATTCTATCTGTTGCTTTTTCCCACTAAAGACAGTCACCTGCAGGAGAACATGTAGTGCCCTTTTCTCTTATCCGATCTTACCCGCTTCCCTCTCCTTGCCCTTTTTCTTCTGTAATGTTCTCCTTTTCTTTTATGTCGTTTTTCGCCCATTGATCTATATCTGCCGTTGTTTCCGTTGGCATTCTATCTGTTTGTTTCCCCCACTACAGCCACGTGTTTGTAACCTGCAGGGGAACCTGGAGTGCCCTTGCCAAGTCCTTGTGTTTCCATAATGTTCCTTTCCCTTCCTTGTCCTGTATGTCTCTATTCATTGATCTAAAACTGCTGTGGTTTCCGTGGGCATTCTATCTGCTGTTTTCCCCCGCTATAGCCACGTGTTTGTGACCTGCAGGAGAATAAGGAGTGCCCTTTTCTCTTATCCTCTTTCCTTTTCTCGTCCCTTCCTTCAGAATGCTGTTTTGGCTTCGCGTGATGGTGGCCTGTTTGGCCCCTGCTTCACGGCAGTTGCATTGTAACTAAAGGATCACCTGTAAATATGCAGCCACACAGTTCGAATGCGGAAGAAAAATTGGTGAGAACATATATGTTTTGACTGGTATTTTACAGGCGAGATGGGTTAGAATGCCTTGGTTGAAAAACACACCAATAGCCCATGCCGCACATTTTTGCTGGTATATGCACTGGTATATATGCGCGGGAAGCCTCAATTAGAATGCCTGCCGTTCATGGTTTGTACTCTTTTGACAAGTGGGAGCACAAGTTATATACAAACGCACTAACATTCTCAGTTGAACATTCAGACAGCCTGGCAATGCCATTGGGGGAGGCTGTTGATTCATTCTACACTCCACAGGTTTTGTTCGTTTCCTGTTCTCCCTTTTTTCCTAATGTCGTAATGATCTATATTTGCTGTAGTTTCTATAGGCATTCTATCCGCTGTTTTTCCCAACTATAGCCGCGTGCTTGTGGCCTGGAGGGAGCATGGACCGCCCTTTCCTTTTTCCTTTATAATGTTCCTTTCCCTTCCTTTTCTTCAATGTCTTTAACGCCAATTGATCTATATCTGCAGTAGTTTCCGTGGGCATTCTAGCTGTTGTTTTTCCCAACTATAGCCACGTGTTTGTGACCTGCAGGGAACATGGACTGCCCTTTTCTCTTATCCGATCTTGTCCGCTTCCCTTTCCTTCTCCTTTTTCCAGACAACAGTCTGAAAATTAATAGATGATATTCATAGCTTGTAGACATTCTGAGTACGGAATTTGTGCAAAGGTTTCTCTGAAAACAACAAGAATTTAAAAACAGGTGGTGAGGCATTCTAAGTGAATTGATTTTTGCTGTGCGTTTGCCGCATTCAAACTGAGCTGGTAAAATATTTGGAATTCGCGGAGGCATTCTAACTTTCACCTTAAGGTTATAATTTGGCTGACCATTCATGAAGAGGATGAGGTTGTGTTATGACATGCTATCACTTATTTCCAAACCAGGCTCCAAGGGCCCCAAGGACCCCAAGGCGACAAAAACTAACACTCCACTTCTACCCGTTTGTATAGCTGATCTATGTTGATCGCTGAGGAGATCAAGAGTGAGCAATACAACCCCGCGGGCTGCTTTGCCAAGTTGAGCTTTGCCTCTGCCTGGAGCGCCTCGCTCGGGTTGAAGTTGATGGCCGCAACCAAGGACAGAGCTCGCTCCCGGCGGTTTCCCGACAGCCGTGCCGTGCAGCACAACGAAGATGGCAACACAACAAGACTGTTGACACTTAACACTTTCAAATTTGTCTCCAAGGTCCAAGATGTTAGAAGTGTGAACATGATTCAGCATTATTTCATCCCCCATAAGAAAACAATGGAACCATTCCTTGGCTGGGTGTTGCTTATTGCCTTGGGCGAATTTGTTAGTGGCTTCACTGGCAGGTTTTTGTTTGTGAATGGAAGGCTTTCACTGTGAAACTTTCACTATTCTCAACTGACCCATGACTATGATTGGTGTTACACAATGCCGTTGCTCAGGGAAGCTGCTCTTGAGATAGCTTTATTGTAATCTGTAACGGTAGGAAAATAAAGCCGCATATGATTGCCGCATATGCCAATTTTGGATTTGGAGATTATGTTCATCCACTTCTTTATTGCCTCCTTGGAATGTTCCTTTACATCCACTGAATTCATCCGCCCTCCTGTTGTTGGTTGTATCACTCCACCCCTGGTACTGGCACGGTTCCATAGCCAGGAGTGCAACCCACGAAGTTACCGCAATGATCCAACGCCCTTCCGTCGGCTACACGAAGTACACCAAGTGCCAGGCTTGCCGCAGGAGGCGGTGCATTACCCCACATCTCCATGGGCCCAGCCAGCTGGCTCAAACTGCCGAGTCTCGGGTGATGGGTACGAAACAGTTGAGACATGTTGAGACATGTTGAGACATGTTTGGTACATCTATACACTTCCCCAAACAGGTTTTACCTGTGATGGGTTCTTACTTCATCTTACTTCTGGCCCTGGCGGTGTCGGGTTGCTTGGTTCCTCTGTTTTCCTGTTTCATGGCTCCGGTTGTCTCGCGTTGTCTCTGCCTGCTGCGTTGGCTGCCTTTGGTTGCATCTGGCTGTCCGGGGTGGCTATGGTTGCTTGGATTGCTTTTTTTTCCGGCTGCCTCTGGCCGTGCCGGGTTTTGTGGCCTGCATTGCTGCATGTGTAGGTATGTTGTTTTTGCTTTCGTCTCGGGCTGTGCATGGTTCCTGGGTTCATGTTCTCAAACTTGCTGGGTTCACCTATGAAGCGCATGAAGGGTTCTGGTGCATAAGGAATGGTGGTATGGACGGGTCTCCGGTTGCGCTTCTTTCTATTCAGCTCTGCTGGTTTGCTGGGCCGCAAGGCTTGCGGCATCTTTTTATGTGTTTGGTTCTCCATGTTCTATTCAACTCTTTCGGGTTGCGGGGGCGGTTTCTTTTTCCTGCTTGGGGGGTCTGCGCTGGAAGCAAAATGGGACATGCCATTGAATGGCGGGGGGCGACGTTTTGAGACGTACCGAATTTTTGCACACGAGCTGCTGATTCACCAGGAACGGTGCGTGATTCAAATTTCGCAGACATTTTGGTGCCGCGGATTCAGGCCATTTGTCATATGAAAAACCCTGAGAGGCTATGATTTTGGTTGGCGCCCGCAATCGAGCCAGCTCGCCAAGTCACGCGGGGATGGCTTCCCTTTGTAAACTAGGTTCTAGGATGTCCTAGGTTCCATCCATGGGGATGGTTGTAGTCATGCATTCTGAATATTCTGATGTGTATTGTTTTGCTTAATGTTGTTTGCAAAGCTCAGATCGCCCAAGATGGCCGCTGTCACCAAGGTATAAGGAATCGGTTGGCCCGGTCGTGAAAGATGGTGAGAAAGACACTGACATCGATATCGACGGCCTGGCGGCTGAATCGGCCTACAACTTGACCGAGGGCCTGTTACGACTGAAGACTCGCTTTGCCTTCGGCAATCGTTGGACCATGGAGGGTTGGCACTACATGAAGGACGGCAGCTCCTGGTTTTCAGATAGTTGAACCTTAGGAGCGGGATAGGCAATAACATCATTGGTGCAAATTTGTCCTGTCCCCTTTGTTTGAGAAGCCCTTGGCAGGCGTTTCCTTGATACGTTTCCACATGCCAAACCAGGCATTTGCCCTAATTTGCCCAGCGTTGTCCTTTCGGCGGCAAATCTGCATGATGGGGTGGAGGCACAAGGCACAAGGATTCCATTGAAAGACGCGGGTGCCAAATTGGTTTCTTCCCTTTCCTCCTGATTTTCCTCTCCCTTTTCCTTGTGCCCTGCCATGCCCTGCCCGTCCCCGAAGCGCCTTGCATCGTTGCAGGAGCACCACACTGGTTGCGTATGGGACACCCGGCGCAATGAGAGTGCTCCAGGCCTCCGGCTGTGCTTCACAGGAAACGGCCTTCTTGCCATCGATGCTAGGTCCTGCGAGGTGTTGTCGCATGTTGTCGCGTTTGTTTGATGATTTTGCTTGATGGCGCTTTCTTCGGTTTGCTAGATGCGGCTAGATGGTTTCGAACCCATGTGTTTAATGAATGGTTTCTTAGTGGTTTTCCGCGTCGTGTGTAACATTTTCCTGAATGGTTTTGTTCCCCAAACAGTGTGTCCACCCTGAGGGGTTCTTACGGTAGGTAGAAAGGCCGGTGCTTGATCAGGGTGCTCACTCTAGACCGCGGCATTTTTCCTGTAAATTTCTGTCTACACTGGCTCTTGTGAAATCTTGACATGCGTTTCGACTGCACAAGCTCGCACGACATGTATGTCTGCGTTCTGGGCTGTCCGCGTTCTGGGCTCATTCTGGGACACGCGTAGGCTCGCACAAAGTGTTTCTCTGCGTTCTATTTCTTGTCTTCTTTTGTCGCGTCTTCTCTTCTCCTGTTGCCAGAGCCATCTACGCGAATCTACGCCATATGCTGTTTCGGTGTCTTTGGAGCAATTGTCTCACACATGAACCAACTCACAGAATAGGATATACCTGCACAAAGTTGTTTGGAACGTGGCGCTGAACAAGCAAACACATTTGTAGCTTGCAGCATAGGAAGAGACGCCCTTTTCATGATCCAAAATACATACGCCAGAAATTGTTTTTCTCCAAGCGCCGCCGCCGCCACCACCACCACCATCATCACCTTCATCTTCATCGTCATCATCATCGTCATCTTCATCATCATCATCATCATCATCACTACGTCGGCATTTAGGATATTTTTTATTATTTTTTGTTTCTGGCAGGTTTCCACCACATCACATACCTGATTCTGAGGTGTGTATACAATATATCTGAAGATACCTGAAATCAGCAGATTCTGAAGTGTGTATCCAATATACCTGAAGCTGTCCTCCATCTTTATCGCTCGCTGTCCCCGCTGTCCCCGCTGCCAAAAGCTCTCCATCTTCATCGCTCTTATCATCTTGACCCTTGGTCGCGGCCTCAAGACCTTTGGGTGCTGGATTTGGCTTCCAGTGTGCAGTCAAGGGTAACGGTTAGACATTTGAAGGTGAGTTACGTAACATTGATTAGTTAATTATTCATTAATTATAAATAAAGTGCTGGTTGGTTTGCTATGCTTTCTGTTCATTTTATTGCCCCGAAGCTGTCCAAGCTGTCCAAGCCATCGACAACCTTGCTGAGGCCATTTCTTTTGCCCCTCCATTTGCTGCCTTGCAGTCGCGAAGGCTTGCATGGGCTGGTGGGTGTCTTACCCCGAGCGATTGGTCCCTCGTTCAAAGTTTAAACATTGATTATATTATCGTCGTTGTTGATTTGCTTTGAGTTGCATAATAATGGATGATTTTATGAGAAATGTGTTTGCCGAGCAAAAGGTTTTTAAAAGAGTTAGTCATTGTCATGATTGGGGATTTCATTCATGTCATGCGGCATTCATCAACATGCCAAGCCGTTCCCGCAGCTGTTCAAGCTGCTCCAGCTGTCCAAGCGCTGTCGCATGGCCAACGTTGCTGCTGCAATTGCTGAGGCAGTGGAAGCAATGGAGGCAGCAGATGCAGCGGTGATTCAAGGCGACGCGCCTTTGATTGAGGATGGCGAGGACGAAGAGCCTGCAGAGCCTGCTCGGGATGACGGCGGTGATCAAATCGATCCAGCTGGAGGCGCTGGAGATGATCAAGCCGTTCAAGCTGCCCCAGCCGTCCCAGCCGTCCCAGCTGCCCCAGCCGTCCAAGCTGAAAGCGCGCTGGTGCCTGCTGGCGAGAATCCCGTGGCCCGATCTATGCGGCAAGAGATCGCGGAAGGGGTCATGGCTGCAGTGGGCAGCACGCCTTTTCACCTGCGCATGGATGATGCCATGTTGCTCGAGCAGGAAGAGGTGCAGCGGCACGCAATCGCGTTGCCGCAGGCCCCGAGCATCTTCTGGATACCCAGCGTGACTTCACCTGGTCTCTTTTCGGCTTCAACACTTTGCTGAACAGCTTCTACAAGAACGGGGTCAAGAACAGTGAGACCATCCAAGCCATCTGCGCAGGTACTGGGGTGTCTAAAATGTAAGTTTTTTTCTTGCCAAAATAAAAGTGTTGGACAGGGTGAAGTTTGCAATTTGCGATTTTATTTTCCAAAGCGTTCTGCCCGCTTTGCTTCAGGCTTTACGCTGCCAGCCACCGAGCGGCACATCGTGGAAACTGCCCGGGATTTGCTCGCAAAGATCCCAGCCGGGGGAGGCGTCCCCCAGAGGTTCATGGTCGTGACTTTGATCAGCATTCATTCCGAATGGTTTTGAATTTAGTGATGATGTGTCATGCTGGCTTGAGTCATGCCTTATCGTGTTTCGATAGAGCTTAGAGGGCTTAAACGTGAAACTGCCATTGTTTCTTTTCCAAGCTCCCTTTGGCTGAGTTGTCGACCATCGTCCGAGAGCACCTGAAGCAGTTCGCCGAAGTGCAGGAGCATAACGGCGAAATTGTCTGCAATGTGCTGCTTTTCCCATATGTGATGAATGGGGCAGCCCGAGGCTATAAATTGGCAGTGCCAGCCAAGGACTGAGAAAGTCTAAAGACATGGAAGTGCGAGCTGTCCTAAGCTGTCCTAGCTGTTATGGAAGTTCTTGGTCACGTAACGTAGTCACATGTTTTAACTAAAATATAGTTTGTTCGAACGTTTCTTAATTTTCCAAATCCTGCAGGACATGACATGGTCCGGGTGGGCGCTTCCGTGGGGCACTGACGGCTTGCTGATGCCGGTTGGCCTCTGCGACGTCCTCGAGATGGCGCGCCAATTTGTGCAGTTGGCTGGCTTGGGGCCACGGCACGATGGTCCCAGAAGCTTGGATGCCTTTCTTTCAGACCAGAACCAGGTGGTCATGGCTGTCGAGGACAGGAACAGGGCTTGCATCCAAGCATCCTTCTTCAGCAATGCGTTCCATGGCAAGCTGGAAGAGCATGCCTCAGCAGGCGTGCGGTATGCCTTGAAGACTTGGATCTTGCCAGGTATAAAAACCAGATCCACTACAAGCTGATGGAGAAGTTGGATGTGGGCTTCGGACAATTTTTCGATTTTGGAGAAGAAGCTGGCTATGGACCCACTTCCTATTTCGTCTCGGCGGAGGGATTCTTTTACGTCCTCACCTATCGAGCTGCTGACGTGGCCCAGCGGAAGTTCGAAGGCACCCCGCGATGGATTCTGCAGGCTGGATGAAGTTTAAGTTAGCAGTAGCACAAATTAGGTTCACAGAAATTGCACACGCATACGCATACACATTATACGTGATATGTAAGTATGTACGAAAAAGGAGCGTGCATGTAGTTTTTTTGCAAATATTAATTAATTATTATGTTTATGTTTAACTAATTATTGTCATTATTAATATTGTTGTTATTATTGTTCAAACTTATGCCATGTGTGTAACCCCCTAACTTAGTTCTTGGCAATCTGTTTCCGGGTTTCAAACATCGCTACTTGCCTGCAAGGGCGAGTGCTTCAAGGGCGACTTCGACGACGACAAGTGGCTACCGAGCTGGATCACGAGCAGCCTGCACCATCCAGTGGGTTGGGGAGGGCCCCGATGACTTCAACCTTCTGTGGGATGGCATGCAAGTTGTAGCTTGGATTTGACTTCAGCAAAATTTTCACATGCCCATGATGTGCGTTTCATGAGCGCATGCTTTCCCTGTGACTTTGAAGGCCCTTGTGTGGTTTTTGGTTTTGAAAAATAACGAAAACTTGTTTCAGGAAAGGGCACTTGTGGCCACAAAGACGACAACGTCCATGGTGCTTGCACTTCGGTTGTCCCGCTGGGAAGATTCAAAAGGACGGCCCTGGAGTGTCACATTGGCCAGATGCTCTTCGGTCCCTGATGGTGTGAAGATGGCGATGGCACAGTCGAACGTCCATGCGGACAAATACCGTCGCCAGACCTACAGGAACACCAATGACATGGAGCTTGCCCAATACGCCCATCGCACACGGCAAGTTTTCACTTCCCGCCCACAGTCGCGCTATGGGCAGGAGTCGCAGCAGGAGCCTCAGCAGCAGCAGCCACCGCCGAGCGCTGCAACAGGCTTTCCACCAGGAATGACAGCCATGGATGATGGGTGGGGCGGAACCATGTTTGTGCCGACGGCTCCAGTTCGCCCTGCCATGTCTGCTTTTCAGCCGTTGTGGGATCAGCAGACTTGGCAGCAGCAGCCGTCCCAGCCGTCACAGCCGTGCAGCCGTCCCAGTCGTCGCAGCAGGGACAGGGCCAGCATGGACAGGGCCGGCGCAACCAGGGGCAGAACCAGGGACAGAATCAGGGGCAGAATCAGGGCTGGTGGAACTGAGAAGCGTGTCTGAGAGGGGCCGCGATTTTTTTCAAAGTGCAGTGCGGCAACAGCCGCTTTAATTCATTGGATCAGAGCCAGCACGTCGCTGGTGCTATTGGCCGCAGCTGTCCAGCCTTTAGCCGTCCAAGCTATCTTTGCTTGGCTTCTTCCAACTGAGCATGGTTCAAAGCCTTTCGCCGATGTTTAATCCCGACTAATTTAATATGGCAACTAATCTAGTAGTAGTCGAATCACCACAATGTTGGCTAGTAACATCACTAACAGGGGTTAGGAACAATGCTCAACTGTGCACACTATCACGTCGATGGTGGCATTGCAGTGGCAGAAAACTTTTTTTCAAGCGCGATGATTTTCTCGCTTTGGCTTCAATCTTTTTTCGCAATTTAGTCCGTTCATACATTTCATCGCATTCAGTTAGCCCTTGGCCAGGCCGGGCCCTTGCCTACGTTCTTTTTCTGGAGAAGCAGGTGCCTGGGAGGTTCCTGATGCCAAGTTCACAGACAAACACGTTCAATGAACATTGCCGTCTTTTTCAGGAAAGTTTGATAATGAGATTGAAAATTCAAAACGCTGGACTCAATTATTATAAATAAAATTACGACGTTCACAGTGGCCAGCTACCAAGGGTTGACTGATGGCAGGTACTCTGGGCCTACTTTGCTGCTGTTGCTGCCTGTGGGTGGCTTCAAAAACACTCGATAGCCTTTCGATGCCCCTTAGCAATACACTCCAGGATATCAAAAACAGCCGGTGTATTAGCAAGTGCTTTGTCCATTGATTTGTACTTTTACTGAGAGTGTGTAATTGTTGATGGATTGCCATACTTTGTTATGCCCCCAGGATCGCAAGATCCAAGGGCGTAATGGCATGTGCCAAGCCTGCTTCATTACACTATGTAGCTCATATCCTTGGCTCGCAAGAGCCGGCTTGGGAGAAGGTTTAGATGTGCATTCAAGGGTTGTTTTCAAACATTCAAAGGTCAATGTAGCATGAGTATGCATTCAAAGGTGTTCAAGTGCATTCAAGGGTCTACCAATGCATCCAAGGGTCATTTCATCTTTGTGCATCCAAAGGTAAACTCACCCTGATTCACGTTGGCTCCCTTGCCAGGTGCTTCTCCATGGCTCCTGTGCCAGAGTCTGCAAGCAAGGCAGTGAAGCTTTGGATGCAGAGTCTGGAAGCTGGCTATGAAACACAGCAGATGAACAGAGTGGATAGGATAGCACACAAAGCCACTCGACAGAACCATGTGCAGTTACTTCAACCAACATGGGCAAAGAAGTTTTTAGACACACGGGTCAGTGATGATAAGCGCGTTCATAGACTTGCATCATGTTGCTTTTCTATCAAGTAGATGTGTGGAAGTGACACTTTGGATGTCATAATGAGGCTGCAAAGCTTTTCTGGAACGAGCAGGAAAAGGATTTGATCCCCATGGTCCAGTTCCTCCTGCGAGATTTGCCTCAGCAGTGTTTGCCTAGCGCGGCTATGAGCAAAATTGGAAGCAGTCATGCGGGAAGATTCCATGCAATATTATCTTTCTACATTACAGTTCTTTTTCCTAAGGCAGGTTGCTAGAGAATACAAAGTGAATAGATGGAGAGAGACAGAGAGACGGACAGACATATCAACAAATACAGAGGGGAATAGCAGACGGATAAACAATTCCAATATGTTTATCCCATAATTGCCTAGATTATGATACAATACAAGAATAGTTCAATGATCCGCCTAGGCTCTGGTGACGGCATACTTGCTGTATCGGGCCAAGTGTGTGGTTCCATCCTTGGCATCAGAGCCTTTGCATGTGACAAGTTGGGGTGATGGAAATGTTTTTCCTTTGAAGCACATTCAATGTGACGTCAGCAAGATATAGCTGCCTGCAACAGCTGTCCCTGCTGTCCCCGCACTGCCAAACTGACAGGATCCTGGCAACATTGTGCTTCGTATCCTGAATGCTCCAAACCCATTCTTGACAATAAATGGCGCGGCGCTCACTTTCAAGCAGACGTGTCAAGGATGTTTTTTGCATCCGGTGTCAAAGGCAGTGGGATTCTTGTCAGGTTTAGACTTTAGGGGGGCCGGCAGAAGCGCTCACAATAGAAGATGGTATGAGCGCATCAGATTGCATTTTATTCGATTTTCCTCTGTTGATTCCATTTCCAACCTGGGCGAAAATTTAGACAGTATGGTGAATAACAGAAAATAGTTGGCTCAAGACTTGACAGCGCTGCTGATATATTATCATGGACCTATGATCCAGAACGTCTTCTTCATGCTTGGCCAAGCAAATTCTTCCATGTTCCCTTCCTTTAAAGAAAAATCAATCTCTTCAACTTCAGGGCCGTTGTCTTTATTTCTATCTTTCTTTCTTTCTTTCGTTCTTTCTTTCTTTCTTTCGTTCTTTCTTTCTTTCTGTCTTTCTTTCTTTCTTTCTTCACACTCTCTCTCTCTCTCTGTCTGTATCTTGCGCTTTCTTTGCGTCTCTCTCTCTCTCTATCTATCTTTTCTTCTTCCTTCATGTTTTTCATGTCTTCCTTTTTTTGACTACATCTTTTTTTTTGGGATCTCTCATCTCTGCCCCTCTCTCTCTCTCTCTCCCTGTCTCCGCGTTCTCCGTGCCCCTTCCTCCTGTCAACCCATCCATCACTGCAGCAGTGCCCCTTTATACTTGGGTCTGCTTATGTCTCCGTTTTTTTTTCTCTATCCGTTTCATCACCCTTGAATGCGCGCATTCAACCCTTCAGCGCAGAAGATCCATGAAGCTGCGCATCCAAAGGTCTTGAGGCTGCGCTGAAGGGTGTGCCAGCTAAGACCATGCTGGGAATTCTTCCATGGACAGCGTTGCTAAGAAAAGGAAAGCACAGGTTGGAAAGCTCTTTAACCCTTTTATTAAGCAATAATACTATGAATTATTTAGAAGGTACATTTGTGAGAGCCTGCCAGTGATGACGACGCAGCTTGAAGACCAGCCGTCCTAGCTGTCTTAGCCGTCACAGTTTTGTTACAATAAGATAGATAAGAAGCAAAGACTTTGTGGTGCCGGGCAAAACACTGCATGCTTGGATATTGCTGGGGGGTTCATGCTTGGATGATTCAATTTTACCTTTGAATGCAGATTCTTGCCATTTCCTTGCATTGAAGGGTAAAAAGTGAGCATCCAAGGGTCTAATGCAATACCTCCATTCCCTACATTGTCACTACCATTTTTGATTGTGCTGAAAATTAAAGGCCCAAGACCTAGCCCGGCTCACTCTCCCCAGCTGTCCTAGCCGTTCTAAGCAAAGACTCGCAGAGCCCAATGGCTGCGGCTGCAGTAGTGCCACGCTTCCGGCTGGAAAAGCGGGAAGTTGGCCAAATCAAAAGAAGCAAAGCGTTCCAGACCGTGCTGCAAAAGGAAGGCAACGTCACGAAGAGTTGCTGTTTCTGAGGGGACAGTGCCCAAAGCTCCAATGCTTTTGCACTTTTTATGAAACAGCACAACACAGCGAAGAAAGGCGCCAGCAAACAAGAATTCCAACATGAAATGCAACGCATTGCCAAAGCTTGGGCAAAATTGACGCAGTCTGAGAAGAACATCTACAAGGAAAAAAGCAGATCGGAGTTCATTGCACAAAGAGACGCCATGAAAAGCCATGGCTTGCCCACGCGGCGCATGCAGAATGAAACCGTGCCAAAGCAGCAGTCACAGCTGTCTCAGCTGTCTCAGCTGTCTCAGCTATCCACACAACCTGTGGAAGAGCAGGACCAGGCGCTCCTCAGATTTGGGAAGATCACGGTGATGCAAGGTGAGCTTCTGTTGGTGAAGGCTCTTACGGGACTGTGCTGAAAGGCCTCATGCCCTATGGCCGCTTCTGCGCTCTGAAGATCTTCAAGGGCAGCAAAGCTATGATCTCCTTGAAGCAAGAGGTTCTGATTTTCAATCAAATCAAAGACAAGCTTCAAGAAGGAATGCGGCAACTCTTTCCTTCCTTGTTAGAAGTCGAATGCAAACCGCAGCCGTTCCCCTACTTGGCTTTGGAGTTTGCTGGGTCAAGCGTGTCCCAAGTGCTCATCCAAAATGGTGCTTTCACTGGAAGTGCAATGCAGCGCCTAGCCACGCAGCTTAGATCTGCCCTGCAAGCTTTGCACAGCATCCGCATACTTCATTTGGATCTCAAACCGGCCAACATTCTGTGGGTCCAGGAGACTTCATGCATGAAACTAGCGGATTTTGGAATGCCTGAGATGATGGGGATTGAAGCTGCCTCGATAAGGTTCGATGGATATGTTAGTGCGCCCTATAGACCACCTGAGCTGTGGAACACATCTTCCGTAGACATTTGCAAGCATCTGCGCCCATGTGTCGACATTTGGTCATTTGGCTGCGTGCTTTTTGAGTGTGCTACAGCATCCCCTCTTATGGCACCTCTTCCTCCAGCTCGCAGCTGCAATCATACTGTGAATGCATGGTGCCGCTCATGGGACAGCTTGCGCCAAGCACGGATGATGACAGAGCCAGCTGCTCGAAGATTGCAGGCTCGTATGTTGAGGTCTGGACCATGGAGAGAACATATTTTAGAATGTTTTAAATCCTGACCCTGCTTCTCGAAGATGGAGCGGGCCAACACATTGAATGGAGCCAGTCGCTGCTATGCCTAGTGTAGTGTTCATGAGCAGGGTTGCTTCCCAACTTGTTTCGAAGCGGGGTGTTCGGATTGGGAAGCCCGGGGTTTACTCATGATGGTTGAACTAGCTTAGCCGTACCAGCCGTGCCAGCTGTGCTAGCGACAGTGCCCGGACAACTTAACGTTCAAAAATACGCAGCTGCTGCAATGCTCATTCATTATCGAAGTCACGCGTTGTGATTAATCCGCCCATGTTTGATTTTCATATGAGCGCATCAGCCTTCTGCTTGCCAAGGTGGGTCTTCAAAGGTAGCAGCTGCAGCGGCGGCAACAAACTCATGCGTGGAAGGGCAAGAACCGAAAAGAGCGTCTTCTACTCGTTGCTGTGGATGGCGGTGGCTAATAGGTTAAATATTGGTAAATTTACTCAATTCCCTTAATATTTTTCGGGACCGTTGAATTGCCAACCTAGATCATCATCATCATCATCATCATCACCATCATCATCACAATCACCATCACCTTTACCACCATCACCATCACCATCACCATCATCATCATCATCATCATCATCTTCATCATCACCTTCATCTTCATCTTCATCGTCATCGTCATCATCATCATCATCACCTTCATCTTCATCTTCATCTTCATCTTCATCTTCATCTTCATCTTCATCGTCATCATCATCATCATCATGATCATCATCATCATCATCGTCATCACCATCATCATTTATCCTTCTCAGCATCATCATTTTCCTCCTTCCCTATATCAGCACCCTCCACCTTTTCATCATCCACTGCATCTTCCGCATTATCATCCTCATCCCCATCCTCATCATCACCATCATCATCATCAACATCATCATCATCATCATCATTGTTAACATCATCGTCATCATGATCGTCATCTTCATCATCATCGTCACAATCACCATCACCCTTACCACCACCACCATCACCATCATCATCATCATCACCATCATCATCATCATCGTCATCGTCATCATCATCATCATCATTGTCGTCATCATCTTCATCATCATCATCATCATTATCATCGTCATCACCATCAGCTCACCATCATGACCATCATGACCATCATGACCATCATGACCATCATGACCATCATGACCATCATCATCATGATCATCATCATCATCACCATCATCATCATCATCATCGACATTATCATATGTTATCCCCCCACTCTCCCACACTGTTTGGGGTCTCTTGTTGCGTATTGTAAGGATTTGAGATAGAGAGAGAGATATATATAAGTATATATATAGTATGTTTTCATTTAGATGATGTGCGACCAGTGTACGTGCAGATAGACAGGTAGAGGGATAGACAGACAGACAGGTAGACAGATAGACAGATAGACAGACAGACGGATAGATAGATAGATAGATAGGTAGATAGATAGGTAGATAGACAGATAGATAGATAGACGGATAGATAGACAGAGATAGAGATAGAGATAGAGATAGAGATAGATAGAGATAGGTAGAGGTAGATAAAGATAGATAGAGATAGATAGAGGTAGATAGAGATAGATAAAGATAGACAGAGAGACATAGAGCCAGATAGAGATAGATAGAGAGAGATACAGATAGAGAGGGGCAGATTAGAGATAGATAGGGTCAGATAGAGATAGATAGAGATAGGTAGGGATAGATAGACAGAGATAGAGATAGATAGAGATAGATAGAGATAGGTAGAGATAGGTAGAGGTAGGTAGATATAGATAGATAGAGATAGATAGAGATACATAGAGATAGATAGAGATAGGTAGAGAGAGATAGGGACAGGTAGAGATAGATAGCGGTAGATAGATAGATAGATAGATGGATGGGTGGATGGATAGATAGATGTTTTAGCATATTACAGTTCATTTCATCTATGTGCATTCAAATATTTAGCATGCATGCACGCACACATGCACATACACATGCATATGGATATGCATATGTACATACACATAGATACACATGGACATCTGCATATACATACACATATGCATGTGCATATCCACACGCATATGAATACGCACACAGATATACGCATGCACATTATACTTTTTACGCACACACACACTTACATTTTCACCGAAGGAAGTTTAGAAGTCAAACTTCCGACAATATGGACAGATGAAAAGCAGAGATGGGAAGAGGCAGAGAGAAGAGAAGAGTAGAAGAGAGAAGAGCAGAAGAGAGAAGATCAGAGAAGAGAAAGTGTCAGAAGAAAGAAGATGCAGGTGCCCGAAAAGGTAGGAAAGTCGCGAAACACTGTGTTTTTTCCAATGATTTGTGGCTCTGGAGGGTCGAAAAGTAGGCTCGCTAAAGCGGCGGGTGCGGAGCCAGCTGGCCAGATGAGAGTTGAAAAATTGCACGCCGTTGTGGTGCGAAGCACATTTCCAAGTCAAAATGTACAAAACACACCAGCTCCGGAGCACTTTTGGAAGTTGAGATGTCGAAAAAGTGCACGCCGTTGTGGCGCGAAGCACATTTCGAAGTCAAAATGTACAAAGCACACCATGTTCGGACCACTTTTGGAAGTTGAGATGACAATTTTTGGAGGTTCAGATGTCGTTTCGCGTGGCAGGAGCGGGGGATTGTGCACCTTGTCAAAAGTGAGCAAAACGTGAGGGTTTTGTGGCATTTTCAACTACAACCACCACCACACCACACCACACTCCAACACACTACACTGCAACTACAGCTACACCTTCACTACATTCCACTACACTACACTACATTCCACTACACTCCACTACACTCCACTACAATACGCTACACTACACTCATTTACGCTCAATTACACTCAATTACATTCAATTATATACACTCAATTACATTCAATTACACTCAATTACGCTCAATTACACTCAATTACGCTCAATTACACTCAATTACACTCAATTACACTCAATTGCACTCAATTACACTCAATTGCACTCAATTACACTCAATTACACTCAATTACAGTCAATTACAGTCAATTACAGTCAATTACAGTCAATTACACTCAATTACGCTCAATTACGCTCAATTACGCTCAATTACACTCAATTGCACTCAATTGCACTCAATTACACGCAATTACGCGCAATTACGCTCAATTACACTCAATTACACTCAATTACACTCCACTCCACTACACTACCCTACCCCTACACTACACTACGCTACGCTACACTACATTACACTACACTAAGTACAACTACAACTACAACTGCAACTGCAACGACAACTCCAACTGTAGCTACAACTACAACTACAACTACAATACTTTACATAACCCGACACTACAACTACAACTACAACTACAACTACAACTACGCTAGACTATTTGCATTACACTAGACTAGACTACACTACACTACACTAATTGCATTACACTACACTACACTACACTACACGACACGACACCGCACCACACCACACCACACCACACCACACTACACTCAATTACACTAGACTACACTACCCTACCCCACATTGCTTTACATTACATTACATTTACATTACATTACATTACATTACATTAACATTACATTACATTACATTACATTACACCACCGCAACTGCAACTGCAACTGCGCTACACTAATTACACTACACCATAACTACAACTCCACTACACTACAACTACAACTACAGCTGCGCTACACCACGCTACATCCAGCAGTTGTGGGTGAGGTGACCGACCAGGTGACCACTGCAACCATTGCAGCCCTCCAATAAACACAGCTCCAACCACCTCGCGGTCCATCAGTGGATTCGCTCTGCCATCCGTGATTCACAACAACCAATCTCTCCGAAAGGTTTCCTATTTTTGAAACTTCCGCCACCGCCTTGTGCGGTACTACTGGTATGCATTTTTATACATATTTATATACATATTAAAAGTACTTATATGTATTCAAAATGCATATTTATATACACATACTTCCGCAGACACAGGTCAATAGAGAGAGAGAGAGATATACATACACATATCACATCCACAAATGTAAGTGTATATGTATATATGTATTTTTACATATATATACATGTACATATACATATGCATATACAATCATATCCATATACATATCGATATACATATACAAATGCAAATACATATGCATATACATACACGTATACATATACACATACATATACAGATACACACGCATTTATATATATATATATTAATATGCGTGTGTTTGTTGGGCAATGCGGTTGTCCCAACCAGTGCATTTTTGAACCCTTTACCTTTAGTTTTGCCGGGACATTTGAACAAATAATGTGTAAGGTATGCCATGCACGCATTCGCCCATCCGATGCTTTCTATCTGGATAGCCTGAAACCCAGGATGTCTTCGCGCCGCACTCGCTTGGGAAAACCTCTTCTGTGATTGTTTCTGACGTGGCAGCGCCCTTGTCCACATGGGTTCACTTGGCCGTGCAACGAAGTGGCCAAGATTTGGAATTCTTCATGGACGGAAAACTTGGTGGCAGGGCAGCTGTTCCGGCAGAGCTAACGGATGAAGTGCTTTCCCAAAGTCGCATCACGTTGGGTGGCTCGGTGGATGGAGACCCACATCGCAAACTCAAGGGCATGGTGAGCAACATGCGCCTTACAAGTGATGCTCTCTACAACAAGTCTAAGCAGTTTGACATTGATCCCAATCTTGACCAGCTGTTGAAGACACGATTTCTCCTCAAGAGCCATTTCATGGATGCAGTTTCAGGGCGGAGGATGAGGAAAAGTGGAAATGTCACCACCAGGTATGATGCGGAGATTCTCATGGATACGTGGAAAGCAGAGGGCCTCATCGACGACGATCACAACTTCACGCCTCCAATGAACATGACGAGGGTAGAAGTGCTGCGTCGTTTGTTTCCTTTCGAAGATCCCATCTTTAAGACGGAATTCTTGGGAGCTTTCTGCGCCAGGGTGGTTCTGCAGATTCTCAAGGAGATCACAACTATCGAGGACCGGTTGATGGATGCAGTTCCACTTTGTGATGAAACGGCCACCAGCCCGCAGTGCTACAAGGCGGTCAGCTATGCCTTCCGACAAGCTGTCAGCATTGGCCGGTATGGGGCGGAGTTACAGCCTCGATGCGTGCAAACCGTGAATGAAGACTTCCGCGGGGACTTCAGGTGGGAAGAAATGCTAGCCCTAGTCCGGGGGCCACCTTGAATTCCCAAAACGAGCAAGGGATAACGAGGGCAAAACTTCCATTCATTTTCATGTCAATACTGATGGGCCAATGTTTCATTGTCTTGTTCAAAGCATATTAAGACATTCTAAATCAGGTGCTTGGATCATGTAACATATTTGAGGTAGGTAGTGCCAGGACTCATGGCTTAGGAATGCTTAGGGCAGGTTTTGGAAGCGCCTCAGGTGCAGCGAGCGGCTTGAAGGTCTTTCCTGGGCTTTGGACGGCTTCGCTTCACAAGTTGCGAAGGCCCGTCGCATTTGCCATGACAATGACTTGAGCAGTCCCCTGTTGGACTTAGGAGCCTGTGTCGGCGAGTCCTTATCAGCCACTGGTTACATGTTTTCGGCCGCTCTTCTCTTGGAATCTGCCTTGGGCTTCGATTGTCCAAATCCAGAATTTGATGAGGAGAGGCCTCTGACCGAGGCGCTCCAACTCACTTGCGCGAGAGATTCGACCGCCATTTTTCGGACCACTTTCTTGGCAGGTTCAAAGTCAGTCAGGGCCGCAGGCCATTGCGGCGGCACAGACACCTTCTGTGGTAGAAGCATCCTTCGCAGTGCTGCTGCCCTCTCTGGGGTGGGAGAAACTGGAGTTTTCTTGCGAGTCTTTTGCCACGGAGCGACCCCTTGCTGCCAAAAGAATCCTGACACCGACGAAATCGAGTGCGAATGTGAACCCAAGGATATCATTGAGAACAAACGAGATGACAAGGATGATCAGCAGCAATGTGCCAGGTTCGGGGGTTCAACGGTGAAGCTCTTGGGCTCTGCTGCCCTGGCTGCAACTGAGGCAGAAGGCCAATGCAAATTCTCCAAGACAGCAGAAAGCACCTGCCAGACCACGGTGCCAGTAGCTAGGCTTGTCTTGCAACAGCATACGGCATACCAAGATAGCGCAAGATGGTTTTGGAGTGTATGCGTGTTTTTCTGAGGGCATCTTTCTAAACATGTGACACGATTCCTCAGAGTTGACGGAATTCATTTCACATCATTCAATTCAATTTCTCACCATGCTAGCAAACAACCCAAATCACCCGGGCAGTGATCCCTTGGTCCCTTTTTTAGATTCTCGACAGCGGCTGCGAAGCCTGGATTCTGACTGGGTTTTTAAAAGTGCACATTTATTACTTGACCCCTAGTACGGAGTATTCGTGTACTTTATATGTTTATGCCTCTGGAAAATGTGTGTCCGAAGTTTCCTTGCTCCAATAACTTTGAGCGAAAAACCAAGGCGGCCATTGCAGGCCTGGGCTTTTTCATTGAGAATGCGGCCAGGGCAAGCAGGGACTGTCCTCCAAGCAAGTTTCCACTCGATCCTGAGGACAGGGATGAACGTGCTTCGTTCGGATGCAAACCCACCGCCTGTTGGCAACGCATTTTCATGGATCATCGTTTAGGTCACGTCCCCAACCATTATGCATTGCTTGGTTTGTTTGCATACTGTAGTGATGAGTTTCATGGGAATGGTAGGGGTTTGTGCTGGCTAGTCGGTTGCTGCGGTAGAGGTTGGCCCGGAGTCTATTGGCGGGGGCGGTGGGCGTTGGCTCTTGCGAAGGGATTGTGCGTGTCAAATGATTTTGCAGGTGCCCGTGCAACCCTTTTCGGGGATCGTGCGTGTTACATGCTCCAATGTCAGGGCTGTTGAGAGTCATCCACCGGCTCATACTCATTTTACTCATTCTTCCTCATTCATATTCATTCAACTTCATCTTCATTCATTCCCGTTCAAACTCACTCATGCTCATTCAAATTCATTCTTACTTCTCACTCATGTTCACTCACACTCACTCTTATTCTCTAAAAATGTTTACCAATGTTTACCATATATATATATCCATTCATATTCATTAATGTTAATTCATCCAGCAGTTGTGGGTGAGGTGACCACTGCAACCATTGCAACCACTCCAGCAAACACAACTCCAACCACTTTTCGGTCAATCAGTGGATTCGCTCTGCCATCCGTGATTCACAACAACCAACGTCTCCTATAGGTTTCCTATTCTGAAACTTCCGCCACCGCCTTGTGCGGTACTACTGGTACTCATTCATCCACTCACTCACTCACTCACTCACTCACTCACTCACTCACTCACTCACCCGCTCGCTCACCCGCTCGCTCACCCGCTCGCTCACCCGCTCGCTCACCCGCTCGCTCACCCGCTCACTCACCCGCTCACTCACCCGCTCACTCATCCGCTCACTCACCCGCTCACTCACCCGCTCACTCGCCCGCTCACTCACTCCCTCGCTCGCTGGCTCGCTCCCTCACTCACACTCTCACTCTCACTCTCACTCTCACTCTCACTCTCACTCTCACTCTCACTCTCACTCTCTCACTCTCTCACTCCCACTCCCACTCTCCACTCTCCACTCTCCACTCTCTCACTTTCACTCTCACTCTCACTCTCACACTCTCACACTCTCACACTCTCACACTCTCACACTCTCACACTCTCACACTCTCACACTCTCACACTCTCACTCTCTCACTCTCTCACTCTCACTCTCTCACTCACTCACTCACCCACCCACTCTCACTCACTCACTCACTCGCTCGCTCACTCACTCACTCACTCACTCACTCACTCACTCACTCACTCACTCACTCCCTCACCCCCTCACTCCCTCACTCCCTCACCCCCTAACTCCCTCACACCCTCACCCTCACCCCCCTCACCCCCTTCACCCAATACCCCCGTAACCCACTGTGATGGATGTTTGTTTAAGGTTACGGGTAACATAGTTGGCCGTCTCACAATGCATTCATGCATGTTGACATGTATACTTAATTCATATCTTTCATGCGCACTCCGCATGGCTCAAGACTAGCAGCAATACCGCGTGTACAAAAAGAGTGTAGTCGCTTTCGCTTGCCACAGGTGTTTACTTAGGTTTCCAGGGCTCCCTTAAAGGGGAAAGCTACCTCAAAGTGGTAGCGGAGCCTGTGCCTTCGCCAAGTCTAGATCTGTGTGCCGAACTGCCGTTCTCTGCATACATTCCGTATATCGGACTTGCGGAGGCAACCTGTAGGTCAAGTTAGAGTAGCTGCCATGGTCTTAATCCATAACATGGATTCAGATGAAGAACAACTCCAGATTGTCTCTTATGAAGAGCCTGAAGCATATGCCGCCACCAGTCATTCCGAAAACCGGATGGGCATCAAAATGACACCAAAGGTTCCACCCCAATTTGATGGCCAATCAAGCTGGTTTGAATATGAAGATTTAATTGATGACTGGTTGGGGATCACAACATTGGATGCAGATAAACACGGACCATCATTAAAGAATGCCCTCATTGGTTCCGCTTCTTTTTATAAGTCGATGCTCGATAATGCCCTACTCCGAGATCCGGATCGTGGCCTCGCTCATTTCAAGGACACATTGAGACCATACTTCGTGAAGGGAGTAAATCATGTGTTCCTTTGGCGATTCCTCCAGATGTTTCGCACATATCGAGGCCAGAGTGAATTCGTGCACTGGATAGGGCGATTTGAGATCGCGCAGAAGCGTTTGTTGGCTTCTTGGTCCGATCTGCTGGACATATCCGATTCCCCGAGGCAGGCACTCAGGCATTTACGGCAGCACTCACAGATGAGCAAAGACTGCACTATAATGGAATAGTAACAGATGAAGATAAGCTAGCTTATCAACAAGAACTGAGAGAACAGACCATAACCAATAGAAGGACCAGACATGCACAGCAGTTTCCATTGTCAGACAATTTGATGTCACTGATTTTCTAGTGCAAGCAGACCTCAACGAGCAACAGCGAGAGCGCTTTGTCTCGTCCATGAACATCCGTCAGATTGCAATGCCTCAATACACCTATCTCCAAGTGAAACAGCTGTTCTTAGAACTTTTTGCCGTTTCTCGCACAGGTGTTGCCGACCCAAACATCACGCACCGCAAGCGGTCCAACTTCTACGTCATCGACGAGGGCGAGACCGAAGAAGGTGAGTACGGATTTTGGGTCTTCGATGAAGAGACGGGTGAAGAAGGTTTCACAGGTCTGTACACGGAGAACGAGTTCTGGGTTCTCAGCGCCAAGGGTTCATACTCTAAGCGCCGCATCTACGGCAGGTCCTTCAAGAAAGGTAGACCAAAAGGTTATGGCAAGAAAGGAGGAAAGAAATCAAGACCCGGCTTCCGCTCGAGGTCAAAAGGCAAAGGTTTTGCAGCATGGGAAGATGACCAGCAAGACACAGCTTTCTGGGGAAAAGGCAAGGGTAAAGGAAAAGGTAAAAAGGGCAAGAAAGGAATGATGAAAGGAAAGGATTCTTTTAAAGGAATGCCTTCATGGAAAGGAAAAGGAAAAGGTGATGCGAAGAACAAGGGAGGAACCAATCCATTTTTGTCACAACCTCCACAAGCTAATGTAGCACAGGCTGCATCATCCAGTGCATCACATGCCCCTGAAAAACAAGAAACAGCCCATGCCGAAGAAAGCTGGAGTTACGACTATGACACATACTGGACAGATGACTGGTCAGGTTATGAATCCTACTATGGATATGACGGAGATTACTCCCAAGGTGATTGGTACAATTGGTCGTATTTTGTTTCCGCTGAGGAACTGACCGACTCCGAGGACAAGCATTCAGACGTCAATTTCGAGGACGGACAGACCGACAAGATCAACCGGTTCTGTTTTTCAGGCATCCGCTTGTTCCGATTGTTCGGACACGAACTTGTAGAGGCCCTCACATTCGTGCTTCTGTTCGTGTCTGTGATGTACCAGTGCTTTTCTGATTTGAACAGGTCCCTATTGAAGAGCATCCGCCAAGTTGAGAAGAGTGTTTCTACCGAAAACGGTGATCTGCATTCGTTTCAGCCGCGCACAAGCCCACTCGATTCCGTCTCAACGGAAGAGTGTGTATTTCTCAATTATGATCATGATGCCCAACAAGCATTGCTTTGTGAATATGTAGATCTAGGTTCTCATCCGACTTATGTCATTCTTGACTCAGGTTGCACTCGAGCCATGGGATCCCGCTTTGCCATTGATCGCCTTGTACAGGCTTGCCAACAACACCCCAAGCGTGATCATATATGGTTTTCCAAACAACCGTGTTCAAGTAAGTTTTCATTTGCCAATGGAGAACAATCTACTGTCAAAGAAAGATTAGTGATTCATTTTCGCAATGATCGTGCACAAACTGGTTGGATCACAACATGCGTTGACATCCTGGACAAAGGTAAGGTTCCTATCCTCTTTTCAGTTGAACAAATGAGGAATCTTCGCATGAACATTGAGCACACTCCTGTAGGTGAGTTCCTGACTTGTCCACTGTTTGGAATGCAGCGCACCGCATTGGCGGTCAGTACATCCAACCATCCAGTCCTTGACATTATGGCTCTTGCTACTTCCAGTTGGAAACCGATGTGCAGCTTTCAGTCCGAAGACATCACATGCCCAGCATGCAATGGTAAACATCGTCCATACACAAACAAGGAAGGTTGTAGTAAGAGATTCAAAGTATCATAGCCAAAATCAGCCCAAGTGCCGAAACCGGCCAAGTCTGATTCCAAGAAAAATGTCAAGAAGGTAATTCAGCCTGAGAGCAAGTTAGATGTACCAGTTCAACCTTTTGATCCTGATGACGAGCCAATGGTGGCCTCGGGACCAAGTTCCGGTTCAAAGGACGGAGTTCCTAGACGTCGGGAACCTCAGATTGAAGAAGAACCCGAGGTCAAACCGGAACCAAAGGTTGAAGTAAAATTTTAAGAGAAGAAGGAACCGTCACCTAAAGGAACATTGTCACTTGCACTTCAGAGAATTCATGATAATCTGATAAGCTTCAATCACCTACTGAACTTCTCAAATTACATTTGAAGCATTATCACATGACAACTGAACAATTCAAGTGAAGAACATCAGCTCTGAAGTTGCCAAAGGAAATTTATGACAAGTTTGACCAGATAACGAAATCATGTGACACTTGTTCCAAGGCCAAAATTGCACCCTCGAGAGCTAAGGTTTCAGGAATTCGAAGTGAAGTCTTTGGTGAACTTACTTTCATTGATCATGGAGAAGTTCCTATCAATCCTCAGTCAAAACTTCAATTCCTACTTATGTATGATGGTGCAACTTCTTTGACTACTGCCTTTGTAGTTCAGAATAGATCCGATACGGTGACGATATCTCATCTTCAAGAGTACTTTGAAACTTATCAGCTGAATCCCAAATACATTGTTGCCGATAAAGCTTTTATGGGCACTGAAATGGAGAGCTATCACAGCAGGCATAACATCCGGCCAATCTCTCTAGGACCAGGTACACCTTGGCCAAACCGAGCTGAGGCAGCCGTTCGCATGTTTAAGAAACAGGTCTCATTGATGCTTATTTCCTTGAAAGACGATCCTTTGCTTGCCAACATTACTTACAAACAGTTGTTGAGACAAGCCTGCATTTCAAGGAATACCATGGTAACACATGGTGGTGTCACTCCAATTGAATTAGCATTTGGAAGAAGACCTGCCGACATCACGGCGATTGAGCTCATGAATCCAGTACAGCTCACTACTGAGGCCCCTGCTCCTGAGAGACAGATTGAAGCACTAAGGTCGCTGGCGATGCGAAAGTTTCTAGAGGCAAAACAGTCTGATGACCTTCGAAGAGACATTGCAAGTAAACTCCAACTCAGTGATGGACCATCCTTTCCTGGTGAGAAGGTTTACTATTGGACCGAAGACAAATCAAAAATCGAATCAGACGGTTCACATGGAGGAAAATGGATAAAAGGAAAGTTGGTTTCAGTAGATGGTAGCATGGTAGGAGTTGACTTAGGTACCAGACTTGTGAAGGTCAACATCAGCAAGATCAGAAAAGATCACAATCCGATCGAAGATGTCGGTGTACCTCTTGATCCTGCCGCACTTGCCAGTGCCGAATTTTCGGCCAAAGATGCCTGTACAGCAACATCGAAGTCCACATGTAGAACCGATGACTTTGCCAATAAAATCATGCAGCATGATGCCTCTCAGACAGGTCCGGAAGGCATCCAGTATGGTAATTATGCCTGGGAACCAACTACTGTAGGAAAGATAGATTTCTTAGAGATGTTTAGTGGTTCCGCCAAGCTTAGCCAGTCGGCAGCCATGCAAGGACTTCGAGATGGTGCTCCAATAGATTTGAGAACAGGTTACGATTTGCTCACTGCCGAAGGACGGCGAAAGGCAATGGAACTCATTGAGCGACAACAGCCTAAGATCATCCACATGGCACCTGTTTGTGGACCATGGAGTCAAATGCAGAACATTAATGATCCATCAGATACTTATCAGAAAAGAAAAAAGTATCTTCCCATGGTAGAATTTTGTGCCAGAGTCGCTCTTTACCAGATTGAACATGGTAGATATTTTATCATTGAAAATCCTGCGGCTTCCAAAATTTGGTTCAACAAATGCTTTCAACGCCTTCTCATGAAGCATGCCACAACCTACGGGACATTAGATATGTGCGCTTTTGGTATGAGAGACCCAAATGGATACTTTACTATACAAACCAACATCTTTACTTCACAACTTTCCTGATGGTGTCTTGAATCCAATTTTCAAGAGATGTAGTAGCAAATCCGAGAAGGATCCAACTCATTATCATCAACCATTGGAAGGTAGTGCTCCAGGTTATGGATCAAGAACAAAGTTGGCACAAGTTTATCCATATAGATTCTGTAGCACTTAGATCAGATGCATCCTTCCGCTTGGAAACCCAAGGGCTCTCTATCCATCGCAGTTGTCACTTGCTGTAGACCTGCTGGAAGATTTGGATCTCGATGAATTGCGAGGAGCGCAATATCGGCTTGCCGCACTTGCGGCATCAGAGCATCCTGTGTTGGCAACTGACTTGTACGAACAGGGTCTTCCAGTACGCGACTACTACACGAAACGCTTGCTCAACCGCATTAATGCTCTACCCGCTGGTAATGTTTATCATCCTGTTCAGATCGAAGCACAACAAGATGTTTCACACGTCAGACAGATGTATCTAAGTACGTCCATGTTTTACAACGCAATCATTTTTCGTGGTAGTTTTCAGTCCTTACGCGTTGAATACCGCCACACGCACGGCGTACTCTTACTTTGGAAGAAGAAGGATACGTCTCATGGTTTTTCTGCGAGTACATCCTAGAGATTTGTCGCAACTGATTGCTAGCCACTGGTCGGCAATATTGTTTTGGAACAATGATGGAAGTATTCCTACAGACAATACCGACAACACTCCTGAACCGAACACCAACATCGACCCTCCACCGGGTCTTCCACCTCAGCAGAACAACAACCAAGATGATGACAATCCACCGCCTGAACCGTTTAACACTCCACCGTCATCACCACACCTTCCAGACGTTCCTATGCCAGATGAACCGCATACGCCGAATCCCGGCTTTCCTCCTGATGATGATCATTTTCACACACCATTCCATTCACCACCACGACCAGATGACAACATGCCAGATGATGAGATGCATACACCGCCAGATGAACCACCTGATTTAACACAACATCCATCATCACCACCTGATCATCCTCAACCACCATTTCCTGGAGCCACTGGCATACCTGTTGCTCCAGATACAGTTATTGTGCCCAATACGATTATACCACCAAACATGGAAGACACACCAATGACACAGAGCACCAAACGACCACCTGGTGATCCACCGATACCACCTGCAACTAAGGCTCGACCATCTAGACAAATGCCTCCTGCGTCTTCAACCCAATTTCAGCCTAGTAACCATTTGGGGGGTGATACACAGCCATCAGTCACACCAAACGCGACCGCACAACCCGCTGTAGTCGCTCCAAGCACTTCGAAACCGAAGAAACCCAAACATGATCCTGTGCCTGATGACTTTGATGATGACGAGCCTGATCCAGATGCCGCACCATCCGGACACAATGGACCGCCAATTCTTCCGCTAGACGGAGATGAACCTTTTAATCCATCGCCAATGCCAGAGAATGATCCACAACCAGACACTCAAGATCAGCAAGAGCCACAAGAAGAAGAAGAAGAGGAACCTGAAGAGGACACAGATGAAACAATTCCTTATGGTTAGCTAGGTTCAAGATAGGTGGTAGAGGCCTTAAGTAAGATCCAAACATGTCTGGTACGGTTGGTAAGGTCGGTACGGTTGGTAAGCGTACCAAACGTACCATACTAAGCGTACCAAGCGTACCTACCCAAAGCGTACCAAGCGTACCAAGCGCAACAAGCGTACCGTACCAAGCGCACCAAGCGTACCAAGCGTAGCGTACCTATCTTATAGCTGGATATCAAGCACCTATCTTGAACTTAGATAACCTTATGGTTCAACAGATACCGATGAGACTCTTGACTATAATGATCTTGTTATCGATGATTCAAAATGGTGTTTCCTGTCCCAGGAACAAAAGTTGTGCAGTAACACTGCTTCATTCTCTGTGCCTAGATTGATTGATGGTTCACCAGTAGCTCTGAGTAGCGTCGAATCTTCCAATTCTATTGGTATGTCTTATTCCGTTGTCTCGGAGAGACAACGCACTAGATGCCGTAAGACTAGATCTGATATCATTGAAGAATATCACGGCATTAATGAAGAAGACAAGGCCTTCATGACATTGTATTCCATGACAGACAAATTTTCTTATCTTGTTGGCAAGAAGAGAAAGGAAGCCACTCAGCAAGAGAAGAGACAACTTGCCAAACAGTTTTTAGATGCAAAGAAGGCTGAATGCCAATCATGGATTGACAATGAAGTTTTTGATCTTGTTGATATGAGAAAAACTAGAGTTCGGAATTTCGTTGCCGGAAGATGGGTTCTTACCGTAAAGAAAGACAAAGACGGTAATTTCCAGAAATGTAAGGCAAGATGGGTCCTCAAGGGTTTTCAAGACAAACAGAAGAACACCCAGCAAACTGATAGTCCAGCAGCATCACGTGCAGGTTTCCGATGTGCAACACAGCTGGCGGCGAACTATCACTGGGACTTGTACCATATGGACCTAAAGACCGCTTTCCTCCAAGGTGAAGCCTATGATGAAACTAGAGACATTATTTGTCAGATTCCACCTGAGTATGGTTATCCACCTTACATTGGTGCTAGGCTTAAGAAACCTGGTTACGGTCTTAATGATGCGCCACGCCGCTGGTGGCAGATCATTGATAAAGCCTTACTTGACTGCGGACTTGTTCCCACACGCGCAGACAGATGCACTTATGTTCTGTATGACAGTACTTCTAAGACAAGGACCTACCAACCACCTCGTAGTGTACCCACCGAACAGGTAACTATTTCGGAAGCAATTGACCATCTTATGGATCCGGTAGCCCGAAACAATGCTCAGGGACGCCAACCGCATGGTTTTATTTGTCTTCATGTCGATGACCTGTTCATGGCAGGTGACAAGGTGTTTGAGTCCAAGGTCTTGTCCAGTCTGCGTAAGAACTTTGCTGTCGGTTCAGAAGATAAAAATGACATTATGTTTGTAGGACAACGCATAAAATGGAAGACCCATGACAAGTATGGACCATACATTTCTGTTGACCAGAAACTTGCTGTCGATGCAGTTGAAGAAGTCAAGATTGATAAGTCCTTGAAGGATAACATCCAGTGCAATCCTCAACTTCACACCGCTTATCGATCAGTTCTTGGACAGCTTAATTGGTTACAGAGTAGGACACAGGTCCACATCTGTTACAAGTTTTCGCGTTGTGCCTCAGCCGATGCTAGTCCGACCATAGGTGATGTCAGGGAAATCAATAAGGTTGTTCGAACCCTCAAGAGTCAATATGTAGATGGTAGATTCTGGCCTCTGAAGGGTTCTCAGCGTATCCTTGGCATGCCTGATGCATCCTACCGTAACAACTGTGATAAGTCTAGTCAGCGTGCTCATGTCATTTTCCTAGCCGAAGACCGCAAATTGCCTTCTAAGGGAACATACCGCAATTCCGGTTACGACACGCAAACACACCGTATAGACGGTTCCAACTCAGCAACCCGTGGATCGATTATTGACTATGAGAGTCATAAGATAACCACTACAACACAGTCCACTACTGTTGCCGAACTGAATGCCTTAATGAAATGTTTTGGAACCTGTTTGTTTTTGCGTGCACTTTGGGCCGACATCAGTGGTGAGATCGTCCCCATACACATCCGAACAGACGCAAACAATTTAGTCACCACAGCTCAGACAACACACTTACCTGAACAGAAGGAGACCCATCATTTAATACAAATGTTAAGACATGAAAGTAACACTGGACACTTGGATGACCTGAGCCACATTGCAAGTGAATACTGTCTAGCTGATCCACTTACAAAGTCAACAGCAAAACCAGATCAGTTAGTGTCATCCATTACCACTGGCAAACTTGAGAATGTTGATACGCACCCGCCATTCCGGTCGTTACTCAAACATAAGGCATTTTTGACTACGTGGGTCATGGAAACGTTGTCAGAGCCGCACAATGTATTAACATTTTTCAATGAAGATATTTCTGATTATGTTTTTGCCATGCTATACTTTGAGGAGTAAATTTTCGTCTCAAGAAAATTTGTGTCTGCAATCTCTTGGCTCACAGGGTTCTTATTGTTTTTCTTTGTCGCGACGCCCGGACTCACGTCCCTTGGCACTGTTCTTGAACCCAGAAGCCAATTCTTGGAGACACCTCGAAGATCTTGTTGAAGATCGATTTCTCAAAGGTCGCATCAAAAGGTTGACCAACTCACTTCTCTTTTATGCCTCCGAAGTTCTCAAAGCATGGCCGCACAGATCATTCCGCCTCTGCGGATTACACACCACGTGGCTTTCGCAGTCCTCGTGGCAACCGTCCACATCACACACCGCGTGGCGGTAATCCAGACAGAAGGCAAAATCGCGACACCCGGACTTACGAATCTCGTAGCAGGGTCATAGACGATGCATTCGGCGCGCCTCTTGACTCTGTGCAGTCGAACAGCCGCATTTTTGCTGAGTGCATTTCTCAGGTCCTCAGAAAGCAATCCGGTATCAAGACCAAGGAGGACCATGATTCCGCATTAGCGGATAGCAATTATGAGACCATGTCACGTCACTTGTCTTATATCTTTCGGCATACGAAGTTAATGCACCGTGACGGATCATTGTCCTTACATGAGCTTATTAGCCATCCTGGCACAGCCAGAAAAATTCGCGCTTTGTACCGTGAAGGACCAAAATTTTTGCAAGATTTTGACTCTAATGAGCTTTCAATGCAGGTCCGACAGAGAGAAAACACTGTTACTTTCCTTATGCCCCTGGCCCACGTAATCTGCGACTCTAACAAAGCCAGGGCCATGATCGGCTATGTAACCACCGAAGATTTCCAACCAGGCATTGTTCCGATACCGGACACGTGGTTTAAGCCGGCAGACTTCGATGATGAGGTCAACAGGGAAAGCCAAGCCGACCTGCTTGATGGTCTCGACATTGCGAGCATTTTTATCCGTTTTGAAAGTGGGCATTCCACTGAGGTTGAAATTCAGCATTGCCCATTTAAGCCTGAAGTTTTCTCACTAAGGTACCTTGTCCATGGAGCGAACGAGAAAAATCTTGAATCCATCCGAAGACTAGGTTTGCTCCCAGGAGGCACCCGTGGTGGAAGGAACCATGTGCATTTCACTCTTGATTCTGCACTCAGTACGATCAGAGACGTATTACGTCCCGAATCAGACTGCATCCTAATTGCTAGACCTGGTGCCGTTGCCGGCCTTGGACCAGTGATCACTCACAACCGGTACGTTCTCACAGATCAGACCGTGCCTTTTAATCGTTTTTGCGGTGTTTGGTCCTTCGTTGATCGATCCTGGCTTGTTGCACCGGAACCGGGCGAGCTAAGGCGAATGAATGATTATACATCCAATATTGACCTTGCCATGCATGTCTGCCACCATCAACTTTACTGGGAGAAGAAGAATGAGAATGAACAAGATGGTTTCACATGGTCACGTTCCGAATATATGGAGTATGTGGCAGAAGAAATCGAGAAACTCCCAGTTGTAAAGAAGTTTTTGGAAAGTTTCCGTAGTGCCGATTCCGGTCCGGCCAGGCCTCTGCGAACAGAAGCAACTCCGAACGACCAAGAGCTTGGCCCACCTGAGACCGAGGCAGACAAGAGGGTAAAAACTCTCAAGGCAGAAATTTCCGAACGATTTAAGAAACATCTTGCCAAAGAGCGAAACAAGGAGCAGTCTTCCGCCTCGGAGAGTGAAGCTCCCAAAGGACCTGTTAAGGCCAAGCCTATGCCAAGGAAACCGAAGGATGCCGCCGCTGCGGCTAGCTCCGATCCAGCATCTGGCCAAGTTGATCCTGACGCTGAAGTTGAT
>CAMXCT020006705.1:117122-360813 GCA_947184155.2 Cladocopium goreaui | reverse complement strand
TACATAATAACATATACATGGTGGCTGGTCAAAATGTCTTTTCCCAGAAGTGTGCAAGAGTCGTAAATAGCTGTCACATATTGTCACATCCTCTCAATACCATGCCAATTCCACCTAATACGAAGAAACTGCCTTCCAACGCCAAGCCAAATGTACAAGTGAACTACTTCATGGGAATGTTAAAAAGTTAAAACCAAAAAATGCTAGCGCACTGCCAACGCGAACCTAGCGCCAAGCTGCAGAAATGCCGTGTTTAGCTGGGGGCCCGCTACATAATGAATCTATTGTCTAGAATTACTTTCGCAACTTGATTTTCTTTACTAGTGATTTTTGACCGGATCCCACTTGGATCACCTTCCTTGCCTCGCAAATCTCCGGCTGCAACAGCCCGGCCATGAGTAGCCATCGAGATCCCAGGGTGGGAAGATCTTGGCCACAAGAAAAGGGAACTTCTGGGGAGCTGTGAACGGCTACACTACACAAACCAGATCAAAATAGACACTTCTTTCTGATACATGCTGATATTGACAATCAAAAAAATCAAGGTCGAACCATGCATATCAAACACCGAAGTCGCGCAACCAGAAACAACCATGTTTTTCCATCCATCCGATTGCAGTCTGAGTGTCCTCAGGGCATGTAGATGTTTGAAATGTAGCAAGTGCTGCTTTTCAATTTTCGGCTAAACTGCCAATGAGGGTGATCGCAAGGAACCTGCTCGTGGGTTTCTTCTTCAAATTTCACTGACACGAGCTCACCCACTGAGACATCACCATAGGTCAACTTATTTGAACACAAACTGCCACTGAATGTGACTTTCAAATGACGTTTCACCCTCCCTTTCTCCAGTTTCGTACATTTTCCTGCTACTGTGTCTTTTCCCCAATACTTGCTCTCGTCACGAATCTCCTGAAATTGAGAAATGTATTGCTCATCCCTGGAACATTTGAAGTTCAAAAGCTCCTCTGTATTGTTCACATAATGGATGAAGACTCCGAATCCTTCACCTTCGCCATCATGAGTGCCAAAATCAAACGTCTGTGTCTGCTGGTAGTACTTGCTGTCACTGAGACGCTCCCTCTTGCAAAACACCTGAGGCCTTTTGAAAGTTTGGGCATCTCGCTTTGATGAATGGCTCAGCAATTCCAACCACACGCAGACCAGTGAGTGACCGGTTTCCTTACAAGGGTTTCTTTCTGGATTCTCCACTGGATCTGGTTGCAGCAAAGGCGATTTCAAGGTTTCCAGTAGAGCTTGGTCACCACCAATGATAAACAAGTATGGAAAAACAGCCAGGGCAGCACGATGTGCTTTGGCCACGACCATTTTTTTGAAGCTCTTTCCGCTCGTATTTTTCACCACTTTAAACATATGCGAAAGAACTGTGAGCTCGATCATGAAATGAATCTTCATGACTCTGATGAAAGGTTCCATCTCGTCAGAAGTGTCCATGAAATCAGGAGGTCGCAAAATGGCAAGGCTTGTGGCTAAGCTTTGCTCAATGGCAGCCCAGCGGTTGAAACTGGTGGCCTTTTCGGCTGCGTCCATGATCTTTTGCACTTGACCAGAAGAGGAATCGACGGAATCGATCATCAAATCACGCCACAGGTCATCTTCTTCTATAGACTCGATATCTTTCACTTGATCTTCAGCCACTTTCACTTGTTCTCCACCAACACGCAGAAATTCCTCCGCCACGACTTTGCGGCTGATGTCCCACATCTTCTGTTCGAGCCTCCTTGGTTCACATGAATCCCGTGGATGAACCTCTGCAAGTTGCAAGTCTAGGGAAAAACAACGACAGTTGAACTATATATGTTAAACTGGCACAACTGGAACAACTGGAACAAATGAACAAATCAAAAGTCTGACTTTTCAAAGTAAGATTCTGAAGTAGCTTCTCCAAGTTGTCCAATGCTTCTTCCGCATCTTTGGTGAGTTGTTTCAGGAGTTTCTCAGTGGCCTTATCCAGAATCCAACCCAAGGGCCCAGGTAGAGGGGCCAAAATCACTGCAGCTCTCACCAAGTACAGCCCCAGCTTTGCCGCTTGCACCGTTGGTTCCCCAGACCTGGACAGCTCTTGCAAGCCACCCAGGAGGAGCTCACTGGTCTCGTGGCAGGCGGATTCATCGACTTTGATCTCTGCCAGTTCAAAGCCCTGAGTGCAAATCCATTTGGCGATTGCCGGATTCTTCACATTTTCAGACAATGATGAAATAACATTGTCTCCATTCTCAGAGCACAACTTCGACTCCTTCAATTTATCCTTCAAGTTGCGAAATGCTGAAGCATTGGCCTGGTCAGTGTGATGTGCCTCTTCCTGCTTTAGCTGCTCACACTTCTCCGAGATTTTTGTTGGCCACGTATTTGGCGATGTCCTTTCCATCCTCCTCATCACTGGGCATTTCCTGCTGTATGGCAATGAGTATCTGACGACTGGATTCCAACGCACCCCGTGCAGTCTGCAAGTGCGAAACAATGCGTCTGGCGTCTCCAACTTCACAGCACGCCAAGAGATAAGAAGTAACGATCAATTTGGAAAGCAACATTGCTGCACAAAAATGTTGTATGGAGCTTCAAACAACATACGAAGGCCTTCTAGGGCTATTGCACCTTGAGCATGCTGATGACAACGGATCCAGTTGCAGCTGTGAGGATGAACTGATCAACATTTTGGATTTGGAGCATGCAACCAACTCAACTCTAAAAAAAGCGCACCACCCCTCCAGCCTGGCATTTGGAGATAGAAAAGTACGAGTAGCATCCTACAAGACTACAGGAGAACATCTCTTCATATCCCTGCGACAAGATTCTACGAATATCAGAATATCTGATTTGTATTATTTGGGGGTAATTTATGAGAAATGAATAGAAATGATGTATCCCTTCATGATCCCATGATGGAATTTTACGACCCTAGGGACCCTTTCTATCAATGTGGAGCCATTGTGAACTCTCAAGGCTGCAGACCCGCCTTTTCAGGTCCTGGAATTCCAAACTGGCAAAGCAGCGATCCACGCCTGAGACCCAATGAAATAGGCTGCAATGGCTAAACAAGGCTGGGCATTCCTTCTGGGCATCACTAAATGGATGAAATGGAGAGGTTTTAGCGGTTTTGGCTCGCTTCAAATATCTTCCAAACTTAATGACGTCTCTCAGTCTAAACAGAACCCACCAAATTTGCAACTTGCACGTTATGTTCCTGTCAACTGAAGTTGATCAAAAATTGCTATCTTGAGGTTCAACCCCCAAGCCAAAATTGGAAAGTACTGACAGGGATGTTCCAACTAGCCAATTCTGGATTCAAGTGGTGCTTTGTTTCTAAGCTGTAAAGAAAGCAACGCTGTCCATCCTGTCCACCAAAAGTTGTGGACGATAGTAGACGCCTGAACGACGCAATTTCCAGTTTGGACCCTTAGTGCCTAGTCCACCGTGGTCAGCACAGTGCACCGACTCGCAGCCCCGACAACCAGTCGGCGTGTGGAGCCACCTTGTCGGCACAGACCAGCCAGTGGGGTAAAATGTTCGAAATGGAGACTGATGGAGACTGCTGTGCGCACGTATCGGCCCTTGGAAAATGCATGAGACTCACAAAAATACCAGAAGAGCCGGATCAAAACCTTGCTGAGAAAAGGGATGGATGATGGACGAGGTGCGGGGACAAGGAAAAAAGACAGCACGCGCCTTGGCGGGCGCGTCGGTTCATGAACCGACGCTCCTGTCCACGGTCCTGAGGCAAAGTCGTGCAAGGCAGACAGGATATATATATATAATAAAATCGATATATATATATATAATATATATATATACGCACGACCTCTGAGCTGGGGACAAGGTTGGAAAAGGCGAAAAGCGGAGCAGTGGGAGCGGACGCCGCTCCAGGCTTCGCCTTAAAATGGCTTATGCAAAGCAGAAGAAGAAGAGAAGAAACGACAGTCAGTCCGTATACAATCTAAGGCAGGGACCGACGGCGGCTTGCCGGTGCCGGCATCCTTGAGGCAAAAGGAAGATTGGCCGTTGAAAGAAACACAAGGCCAAGTTGGCTCTGATGATTGGCATTTTGAGGTCGCGACCCCTCCAGGTGCTGCGCTACAAGGTGCCGCGCGGCGGTGCTTTGCCGCCTGACACACTCCAGCGACACGAGCGCGGGGCCAAGTCCCAAATTAAATATTCCCAAGCCCCGCCTTGGCGCGCTCCTTGTTGACCTTGTTGCGCCAGCGCTTCTCTGCACGCGAGAGTCCCTTGGCACCGGCGTGTCGGGGTGCTGCATGATGTATAAACAGATGGCACAGACGGACTGAGGCTGCAGCGCTGGCGCGCTTATTCTTCTCCGGCTCCATTGCCACGAAGGTACCACCGCGACGGCGCGGTGCCTGCACGGCCAAGACCAGGACAGTTTAAATTGTTCTGAAGATAAGACGCTATCAGCGACCCTGCCTTCTTCGTGGCCGAGCCGCCCAAGGTGAAGGAGGTGCGCGTCGCCTCGAAAGGGACCTGACAGGTGGCAAGCAAACTAATCGGATTAACGCGACGGGATGTTATCCCAAAACCATCCAAAACCGCGGGGCCTCCACCGCCTCCTGGAGCTCGTCCAGCAGTGCCTCATTTTGGAGGACGTAGTCCTGTCAGGACGGGATGTGGCAGCCGCCCTACTTTCCAAGCCCGAAAGCAAGCAGCCGTGCCTCCAACGGCACTGGAACCTGGCATGCAGCAAGGCACACGACGATTCAGGTGCACACGCCGGTGCACCATTCGAAACGCGCCTCCTCCAACGCAACGTCGGCCCAGCTGCCCTTGAACAAGGTCACGTCGCCAATGCAAGCCATTGCCTGGGTGACCGGCGATAGATATACAGGAAAAGAATACATAAGCGGAGCACAAAAGTGGAAGCTTTGATCTGAGGCGCGGACAAAGGAGCAAGGGCACTTGAAAGTCGCTGAAAGGCAGAAAGCTTTAAAGCTTGGAAATTGCTGCGGGCAGGTCACACATCTATGCAAAGGTTCAACATGCGACGGTATCAACATGGCTGATGCACTGCAGTCGACACATGGAAGCTTTGAGGCTTGGACGCGAGGCAAAGATCACGCGTGGGGAACGAGGCAGTGGCGTCGAAGGCGACGGGCCTGGCCCGGCGTCACAAAACAGGCAGAATTAAGCCTACAAATGGATAGTGACTTTACACCGGAGCATTGAGCGTTCGTACTGAAGGAAGGTTCTTTGCAGCATATACAGCAGACATCACAAGGTGTCCGAGCGCGGCGCCTGACGCGCGGGGATGAATGCAGACCAGAGACGCGCGATATTCCGATACCTGAGCCGGCAGGCCGAAAGTGTCCAGGACCGCAAATGTTATACTGTTATAAAGCTGATGAGGAGAACAACAGGGGCTCTCTCTAACACCCCCCATCCCCTTTGTCTCTATATAGGTGGAACTTTGGTTATTTCTTATTCCCACTGCGGCCTTCTCTCCAGTGGCTTCAAAAAGGGGTCTGTACCACCAAAGAAAAACAAATTGACTGGTGCAGACTAGTGCCGACTCTTGCAAGCCCCAGCGGCGCGGAGAAGAACGCCGAATATCGGAAGATAGCGCGCAAATATCGAATATAGCGGCAGATCGAATAGTGGCATCGAGAATAATAAATGTATCAATGATGCAGACCAATGCAGACCAATGCAGATTAATTGCAGCTAATAATGCATGCAGAGCTGCCGTCACATCCTCCATATCGACGCGGCTGGCGCGTCGGATTCGACGCACGGCCACGGCTTGGCCGTGGCAGGAAGCGAGCGAGGACCGGGAAGGCTGGACCCAGGTGATTCATGTGGATATTGCTGGACAAAGGCATTGCATTGCATTCATTCGGTATATACAGAGAGTATCCCACATCGCAGTGCTTAAAAAAAAGATGATATAGGCGATTTGTGCCCCGAACTGTGAACGCCCGCGGTAAAATTTCTCGGTCATCTGCTTGGGGGTATTTTGTATACTGCATACAAGCATTTGTCCAGCAATATGTCATGGCCCCAAATTATGTGTCGTAAACTGCAACAACATGCAACAAATATATATCATCCCAAAGCAGGGAAACCCAAAAATTGCAAAGCCTGGTTATCGAAGTGGCCTTCTGGGGCTCAACCCTTTCATGTCAACCCAAAACATCATGGCAAAAAAACAGGCATAGTTTCGAGATTGGAGGAAAGAGGAGCTGAACAGAAGTGGAGGCGAAAGGAAGGAATGGGGTGCGCCCTCCCTACACCGGGCCCCCAAGAAAGGTCGGCGTTCCACATCAAGGAACCTAGAAGAAAGACGCCTAGAGCAGGGCCACCTGCTCCGAGCATCCTTCCCTAAGGCTCGCTCGATGCTTCCTGCCGACCGGGCGCAAGAAGAAACAATTTTTGGCAGAGGTTATCATCTTTTCTTTCTTTTCTTCCTAGGGGGGGGGCCGAAGGCCTGGGGGGAGCCCAAAGGCGTCCAAGGGGCAGGGAAGGCCCGAAGGCCTTGAGCCCAAGGGTTTACTCCCCCCTAGTCTTGACAATGGTCCTATTCATACGATGCAATGCCTCCCAGTTGGCTTTAAGTTCTATTGTAAAACTATAGGGTATTTAACATATATATATATATACACATATGGGGATTAGGGTGCGCAACTGGGAGGTATTGCATTGCATGAGATTTACCCTAAGCGGCAATTCAATTTCGTGTGCCAGGAACTTTTTCAGATCCTTGGGTGCTCTTGCCAATTCCGCTGCGTTCTTCATGCCCGACTTGGAGTTGTTCCCCTTGCCGGGCTTCGCCAGGCCATCTCTGTCATCGCGCCCCGATAACCGGCGATTTATGCGGTTATTACTATATACATTATTATGTGTTAGAAAGGTTATTGGGGTGATTGTCGAGGAACTAGAACTAATATAATTATATATGTTATCTGGGTTTTACAATTCATAAAGACACATATACGGATGGACATGTATGTGTTTGGCCATTTTCCTATGCCTGTGCAAGGATTCTGCGAGGCAGTTGGCACTACGCCTGGTCACAAAAATCGATGGGAATGCCGACCTCTATAGCGGCGGGCGGCCAGTTGTGCCCAGCTTCAGTAGCTCTCGCTTTGAATGCGGATCCCTGTGTCTACAGCTCCAGGCGAAGAGAAAGGGCTCGTGGCTCTTTGATCCGCTTTGTTCAACGTGTGTCAAGCCGCCTTCTGTACACGCCGACTGGTTGATGACCTCCGGACACAAGCAGCCCTTTGGTGCATGCATGCGGCGAAGGTAGACGGCTCATATAGCCTCCTATACGCCCCATCGACCCACCAGAGACCACTGAAGGCTATATAGGGAAGGCCGCGCTAGGCTTTTTGTCCCCGAGGAGTGCATCTTCGCGTCCGACGCAAGCAGAGCGTCTGCTACGCGCGCTTGCGGTAAACGCAAGTCATCTTGGTGCGAACAGAATTTCTGCAGCCAGCGGGCATTTCAAACAAATACGGCTGATGACCTGACATGCTAGCACAGAGGCTGAGAAATACATTCCTCTGATTTCTTCCCTTGAAGAGCGAGGTTTCACGGTCATGGACCAGCAATCCACCCGTGCACGAGGGGATAGCACAGGCAATTGTCACGGTATATACCTCTATCGACAGGTTTGCGCTGCTCGAAGAGAATCGATGCGCCTCTGCGTGTCAAGCATGCAGCGATGCGCCAGCACAATGGCTCGCGGATGTCACGGCCAAGTTTACCGCTCACTTTTGAACAGACCGTTCGAATATACCGCCAAAATAACATCTGAGAAAAAAAGGCGCCGTCTTGTAGAGCGCTTCGCGTGTCAACCAGCTTGTGACGCAGAATCCTTTCCATGTCTATACTCTAGTCCTCAAAACCGTCATTGTTTTTGCTACAAAAATAATACACGAGAAGTGCAAGCGGATTTTCTTTCCTCGCTGATTATCCCAAGCCCGTTCGCTTGACAGTGGTTTCGCTAGATAGTAGGTATAGGGATGGCGGGAATTTCGTTAATCCATTCATACGCCTCACCCATTAGATCGCGGGACATTTAACTTGCGCAGCTTATAAGTGCCCTAAGTTTGTTGCTTCAGGAAGCATTATGTCTTGAGTGTATTTTTTGAAACTTTGTCGAAAACAAAACATTCATCTTTCTCCAAACAAACATTGAACTGGCTTGTGCGCGGTTTCATGAGCCGCACCAAAGAGGAATTTGATGATGCCGCAAGGCAATCTTTCAGAACAGTTATTACTGATCTTAATTTGTACAAAAGCGGATCAATGAGCCGCTGCGGTTGTAGTTAAACCAAGCCATGATTTGGCAACATCAGCAGAAGTGAGACCTTGGGACACTTGTCAGTCTGCTTGGCGTGCTCCCTAAAAAGCGTTGTTTTGTGGGACGTGCATCTGCATCTCCTTCGCTTGAATCACTGCTGCAGCCCATTGTGCTACACCTGTCATTTTTTGAATCTCAGAATATGGCACATGTGACCTGTTTGATTGCAACCATCGCGGTCCATGGGGCCACTGAGACTTAGACTTAAAGTTTTTCGACTGGACTGAATCAATGCAAGTCTACTCTGGGTTCCTCGAGGCTCTTTAGCAGCGCGCCTGGTGCCACTGCTGTGATCGATATGCAATGCTATCCACCTTGGACCTCGGTCGCCCAATGCTTTCTCCACTAAAGTTGGGATGGTGTCATGGTATGTTGAAAATTGTTGAAAGAGATGGTTAAAAGGGATGAAATCAATTGCTGTGTGATTTATACCCTGGGGCGATCTATCCCCTCACCGCCGAAACCCATGCGCCCATATGGTCAGACCTTGACCACAATCCGGTCGCCCGAGCAGATCGACGCATAATTTTCTGCGAAACAAACAGGTCATCCTTCATTAGCAGAACTGCCGACAGACATCTCAGTTGATGCACTCTACACTTGAACATATGGCGGGCAACTCACCAAAATCGTTACCCTGCACCGAAAGCCTCTGCAAGTTGCCGAGCCCTGAAAACAGTGTGGCCCAGAGTGCAGGAGGCAACTCACTGAGTTTGTTGTGATCAAGGTTGAGCACTTGCAGCTGGCTTAGCCCTGCAAAGACTTCAGCGGGCAATTCGCTGAGTCTGTTAAAACCCAGGTCTAGTCGCTGGAGATTGCTGAGCCCTGCAAAAGCTTCAGCGGGCAACTCACTGAGTTTGTTGTGATCAAGGTTGAGCACTTGCAGCTGGCTTAGCCCTGCAAAGACTTCAGCGGGCAATTCGCTGAGTCTGTTAAAACCCAGGTCCAGTCGCTGGAGATTGCTGAGCCCTGCAAAAGCTTCAGCGGGCAACTCACTGAGTTTGTTGTGATCAAGGTTGAGCACTTGCAGCTGGCTTAGCCCTGCAAAGACTTCAGCGGGCAATTCGCTGAGTCTGTTAAAACCCAGGTCCAGTCGCTGGAGATTGCTGAGCCCTGCAAAAGCTTCAGCGGGCAACTCACTGAGTATGTTGTAACCGAGGTCGAGCTCTCGCAAATGGCTTAGCCATGCAAAAGCTTCGGCGGGCAATTCGCTGAGTCTGTTAAAACCCAGGTCCAGTCGCTGGAGATTGCTGAGCCCTGCAAAAGCTTCAGCGGGCAATTCGCTGAGTATGTTGTAACCAAGGTCGAGCTCTCGCAAATGGCTTAGCCATGCAAAAGCTTCGGCGGGCAATTCGCTGAGTTTGTTCGAACGCAGTCTGAGTCTTCGCAGGTTGTTGAGCCTCTTGAGCCCTGAAGGCAACTCAATCAGTTTGTTTGAATCAAGCAGCAATTGCTCCAAAGATTGCATGGGGAGCAGCAAGTCCCCTGGCAACACCTTCAAACGATTTTGGCTGAGCGACAAGACTCTCAAGTTTAACAAGCCAGTAAACGTGTCAGACTCCAACTGTTGCAAATCTAAGCGGCCCAGGTCCAAGAGCTGCAGGTTGTCCAAAGAAGCAAACACCTTATTAGGCAAAACAGACACCGGATTCCCAGAGAGCGAAAACCGTTGCAAGCTCCTTGAAGAAGTGAAGGCATCCTCTGCAACACTTGTGATGTTTTGCGCGCTCAAACTTACATCTTTGATGCGAAGAGCACCTACAAGGTCGCAATTCGCAAGGTGCTGTACGCCGTCATCCTTTTGGCGACAGCTGCACGGAAAGCAGCCGAAATCAGTTGCATGAATCGGGTAGAAGTGCATTGAATGCAAGAAAGCTGCGATCGTGACCAGCAAGCAGGGCGAATACCTAAGGACAGGTTGCCAGGAGAAATAAAGAATTGTGTAAACAATTGTAAACAAATCCGTCGCATTGCACTGAAAAGAGGGGCCATTACAGCATAGCTGGCATAGCAAAAACTCATCTCATCTCATTCCGTAACGAGACAGAAACCAAGGGCATTGAAAATGATAGCATCCATACTTCTACTGCGAGACAATACGTACAGTACCTGTGGGCGAAACATGCGAAATTCCCCACAGCTCGATGCACTGAAACCTGGGTCCTGGAACCTTGGAATGCTGAAATTTTGGAATCCTGCAGCACATTGCAACCAAGAAGAAACCTTGAAACTGTGAAACTTTTTAGTGTACTGGATGTGCATGCTGCGGTGTGCATGCGACTGCATGAGTCGGAGAGAGGGGCAACATTGCAAATGCAACAGGCTATCAGAAGGGCTGTGCTTCAGCAGCGGCTGCATGTTGGGTCTCTGTACGAAGAATGGCGTAACGGCATTGCAGAGGCAGAACCCCCCGTGCGCACCCTGGGATAAAAAGTGGGAACCCACCGCAAGTTCCCAAACCGTTTGGACTTCAAGCATACCCCCAGCATACCAGTGTTGGGGCAGAACATCTTTTGGGACGGAAAAAAGGAGAGCAAGCAAACAAAAATGCTGAAAAAAAGCGCACCTACATGTTTTGCGCAGGATGCCTGTGGAAAATAGAACTGTTATGGCAACAGGAAATCTGAACACCCAAGCGTGAAAATCGCTCAAGGAACATCAAACGAAATCAATGCAGACAAGATGCAACAGTTTGCAACAAACTATGTATCTCTTCGAGCAAGAATATCTCGATGGGCTCAGAAGGGACCGGGAATCTGAGCTGTGTAACCTTTGCAGTTTCTTCCAGTATGTCACTCGATCGCTTCGCTCCAAGGCACGGCAAACAGTGCAAACATGTGCCAGTGAATAGTAAACAGCAAAGAACCCAAAAAAATCAGATGGGAATGCAAATGCTGCGTCCAATTCCCCTTTGAAGTTCAGCACCTCAGTATCCGAAGTCTCATATCCGAAATTTCCCCCCAACAGCTCTTCGTCCAGCTTGACCAAATAGATAGGTAGGACGGTGATGATGAGGTATGTGCAAGTGTAGGCCATATCAAGAGCCGCATCCATCATGGCAGCACCCCGACACACCCACTTCACAGAGGGAAACGCCAACAAAACGCTTGGGTAGGTGCTGTTCAAACAGAGGAAAGCCACAAAGGCCCAAAAACATCTTTTGAACGCATCTGAATGTTTCGGAGCTGAATAAATTGCAAAGGACACAATGCCACCCATGATTTGCAGCTTTCCGAGGGCCTGTAGCATCACCGTGAATAACTGCAGCACTGCAACCTTGAAGTCGCAAAGACTACCTTCGATGCCAAAATACTTCTCATAGAGGAGCTGGGTGGGTTTCAGCGGCTTCAACTTGATCTTGGTTGATCCACAACGACGCAAGTCACTGAGAAGAACAATCATCAAGGCCACGTATGGCAAAGAGAAAGTCATGGGAAGCAGAGGACTCTCCTCCTCCTGCAGTATGCCGTCACGGGGCTCAACCATCGGCTTCAGAGCAAAAGCACCTTGTATCACCCGTGGAAAGTTTGAACGGATGGAAGGTGGACTATACCGAACGAAGTATTGGCCCGCTAGGTACGCTGCTGCAAGCAAAGAGCTGAAGCGAAGCAAAGCAACAGCAACGACTACCAGTCGTGATTGCCGTGCTGGTTGCCCGGAACTTAGCAAAGGATCTACCGGCAAACTACCCGCCACAAGTCCCACCTGTTCTGCCAAGTGGTGCACATCATCCACTTGAGTTTCCAGCTTGGTCAAAGAGGCTTCGAGGAAACGGATCGTGGCTAAATAGTGGTTGATCTGGACAACCATCTCAGCACATCTGATGCCAGTTCGGGCTGAAGCGAAAGAATCGCGGGTGCGCACAATCTTAATTTCCCTCAACTCATCATCCTCTGCTCTGGTTTTGAGAAAGCACCAAGCACTTAGCATTTTCTCCCAGTCATCAAATATGACATCGCAGTACAAGAGATCCAAGATTCGGCTGGGTTCACCTTCTCGCACGACAGCCTCCTGTGCCACTGGCAGTGTCATCAATACGGGGCGCAAATCTTGCCGCGATATGGAACCAGGCTGCTCCTCCAAGAACTCCCGCAGCGGGAGGCACAGGTGTTTGTCACAGTGGTCCAGATGTTTTCTGGCTTCAATGAAATGTTCTCTCAAGCTAGTGATGTGAGGCTGGGCAATATCATCTCTGCCCCAATCACCAAAAAGCATCGACATGTCAGTCTGCAAATTCTTTACATACAAAGCTTCGCACTCAACCTCAAGCTTCTTTGACAGTGCTTGCATTTGGTTGAGCCGAGGTGTGGTGTAAATACTGACAATTGCAGCTGAGATACCAGTAACAATCAAAATCATAGTGGAAGGTACTCCTGTAGACTTTTCCAAGCTGTAACTTGCAACGGGCAACAGGCTGAGAACGATTAGAACCAACAAAAATCGGCTCTCTACCTCTGCCACTGCTTGCGCAAGAATGAGCACACTGAGCTCCACAGTCTGGCGCCAAGCATTGATGGCAATGCAGATCCTCTGGCCAAGGCCCAACCAACGGTGTCTTTCACAGTAGCCGCTCTCAAAAGAATGGAAAAAAGTGCACGAAGGATAGCTGCAAGGGAATGGTGTATTTTCATCGAGCATCTCCTGTTGAGCGCTGTGAGTCTCTGTCTCTGCGTCTTCTCCAGCTGATTCATCAGTGCTTGTTGCGCTCGACCTGCCAAACTTGGCTGGTTCGAAATAAACTGATCTGACATGTGGCAGCTGGCGGGCGCTGAGTTGCCGCATCCTGTGCCAGATGAAACGGAAGCTCCGGGTGCAAAACGACTTGACAACACTACCAACGTTTGCTTGGAACGAGCTCCGATCTGGCAAGCCTTCAATGTTCACCCAAGTGTCCAAGCTGCCTCGAAACCATTTCAGATATTTCAATGACTTGATGGATTCGTGAAGGTCCATCCTCGCGTGAGTTGACACCTGGCATCCTTTCAGATTGATGACCAAACTCTCCAAGCTTCGTGAAGACGACAAAGATGAACTCAAGCATCCAATTTCTTCCAAACATGGCAAGTTCATGAACCTGCAGCCACTGGACTCTGGCAGCGAAGGAAAATCAACACCAAGATACCAAACATCATTGTGAATCATTGTATAAGGTGAAAAGAAAGCAACAACAACGCGAGAAAATGGCAAACAGACGCAAAAACAATGAATATGACTGAAAATTCACGACTCAGTGCACCATAGCTCCAGGGACATCAGGTTCTCCATCTCTTTCAAGGCAACTCCAAGCCCTGCTGCAGTCCTGAAGCGTGAGGAACCTGTGAAACGCAACTTCAGCTGGACCAAAGACTTCAAACACTGCACTGTGGATGTAAACATATCCAAAGTCTCCAGGCCCGAGAATCCAAGATCCAATCGCAAAACGCGCAACTCTGCAGGTAGACTTTGGATCAGCACTCCAAGCTCATTGTCAGAGAAATTCTGGCAGCTAGTTAATGAAAGCTGCACTATCTTTCTACCAACATCTGCCTTCACAGCTCTGGAAAGAACTTCAGTACATCTTCCTTGAAGGATGAATCCGTACCAGCTGGCTAAGGCAAAGTGCGAAGCAAGGGCCTCATCTACTCGCCGGAAATTCGGATCTTCGGTAGGGTACGACTGCAAAAGCTCAAAGTCACAGGTTCCAAGGCGAGGAAGGGCTATGCTGTTCAGGATTCGCATTTTGTCGATGTTCTGCGTGGCATGAGCTTCCTAGAGCTGTCCAACACTCACATTTTTGACATATGATGATTAACTGTCTGAATAGAGAGAGGAATTGAAGTATAGATAAGTAAAGTATAGTCACTATGATATATATATATATTATAATTATATATATAATATATACACATATTCCATAGGTGCCGTGCAACACGATGAACCGGAACAATGGACCATGGAATATGCATTTTAACTGTGACTGTCCAGCTGCACAAACAATATCAAAAGAGGGAACCTGTTTTGCAATCCCGCGCCAAGTTACTTCGATTTTGACCTGCAAGCCCTTTTCCAAAAGGTGGAGAGGAAAGTGACGCTCACGAGCTGCTTTGTGGTGCAAACCGATGATGCCAATCATGCGACTTTCTGCTCCCGCAAGTCCATCAGTAAGCACATGAGCCTCAAAGATCAACAAGCGTTGAACAGTCAAAACACCGTTTGTATCCATTTGTATATAATATCTTTGCAATGATATAAAAAGGATTTTCAGAAGGACGTAAGAAAAGCATAGAAAAGCTGTAGAAGGATGTCACAGGATGCAAAAAAGTGACCTAAAAAGAGTTCAAGGCATGACCCTGACCATGCAGAGAAAATGTTCATACAAGGCCACCACTGCTGTGCCGAGTTGCTTTGTCATATGCATCAGTGGCGCCCACATCAAGCAGCAAACGGTGTCTGGACCAATTGTCCTCTCGATGTTCGATCGCCTCAGTCAGCGCTTTGAGTTGGCAATCTCAGAGATATTGTTATGCCATGCACTGAAGCACTGTTTCCCTTTACGAAACTGACCTCGTCCTATTGCTGTTTGTTTCCTTCATTGATTAAGTAATAGGCTCATGGGTTCTTGTCGCGTTTCGTGTTTGCAACTAGCCGAGATACTCGGAAGATCTTGGAAGTATATGGAAGTATTTCAACCCCCTTGAAATGAGATCCCTTTGACAGCCCTTCAAAGGAATCATTGCATGTCTGATGTGTGGGGCCCTTGAGGGTGCTTGTTTGCAGAACTCGCACAAGGTGGAAGCCATCTTCAGAGTATGACAAAATGCGAAAGCATCTTCATGATGCAAAAATATGCACTCGTAGGATTTTAATGGATTTTCTAAGGCTGCAGCAATGGACTCTTCGAAGCAGCACCAAATTCGCTCAAAAGGGGTTCTGTTGTTGTTGTAAGCGGACGTCAACCTGCTCCTCACCGAAGTGAAGTAGTTAAGACGCCATAGTATGCCATCTGCGAGAATCAAGTTCCCATACTTCTCCAAGCAAAACTCAAAGGAAGCGAAACCTGCCTGAAAAAAAGAAGTAAACACAGTGCGCCAGCTAGCATTCCGCAAGGAATGTTTGTTGATCAAGTACGACTTGCCAAAAAGGTAAAGTCCGTAGCCTCTGCAGACGCCAAACTGCTGCAGCCCAAGCCACGGCTCGCTGATGTCGCTGCACAGCCGCAGCGATCATGGAGCGTGAGTCACGCAACACCTCACCTGCCTGAGCATCGGCTGTCGCATTGAGAACGCGGCAGAGATGAACATCAATCCAACCATCTGGTGGTGTCCAGTCAGGCACCTTGTTGTGAGAAGGGATCCAAGTGCAAACAGTGCCCTGAATCAATAAGCCGCTGATCCGCTGCCAGAAAAGCGGCAAGTCACCCTCCCAACGGCCAGTGCTAATGCCTCGCTGAAGCCGCCGCACCAAAGCCTGATTGTCAATCAAGAGCATCACCGGTCTGTTAGCTGCAGAAGAGGCTAAACAAGCTTGCAGAAGAGCAGCACGCTCACCTGCAGCAGGTGTTTGCTCAAAACCAGTCACGGCACCTTGAACAGTGGTGCCTGAAAGTGTCGAAACCGCCCAGCTAGCTCTTTGCCATCGATCACAGGAAGTAGCTATGATACAACTGCCGTCCAAACCCAAGGTGGGTCGCTGAAGAGGATCGAATTGCTGAATAAAAGTAACCAAAGCAGGATCTGCAACCATGTTGGAAAAAGGCAACACAGGAGGAGCATCCACAAGTGGAACCAGCAAACGACGTTCAGTAGCGCTCCTGAACTCACCATCCCATGGCTGCGCTTGGCAGTGAAAAGTGAGATGTTCTCGATCAGGAGACCGCAATCCACATTCACAACTCAAAGCAGAACCAAAGCGCTCTGTGACCCTGCCATCCACTGCAGCACCAGTCAAAACCCTGCGACTGTAGTAATCCATGCCTAAAGCTGCATTTGCCTGAAAAAGGAAAACCGGCTCCTTGCCGTTTGGCCATCGACCATCCGTTTTGGTGTCTTTAGTCCACAAACCAACGAGCCATGAATGGATAGCGGCCTTTTGCAAGCTTTTCAAAGACATCCACCCAGGTTTCAAAATCCCAGCAGGCGTGTGCCACAGGCCATCGTCAAGTCGCCATTTCCAATCTTTGAGTACTGCTTTCCAGCGAGGAGCAGGCGAGGTAGCTGCAGGCAACCCTTGGGCACGGCGGCATTGCCGATTCCATTCCGCCCGGGCGGCGGTGAACTGGAGCGCAAACATCGGATGTAGTCTTGCAGAACCCAAAGAATTCCAAAAGAGCAGCCGGCTCCTACCTGGAGGAGCCCTTCGACCCCAAAGTGCAGTTTCGATCATAGATGTCCATGTTCGAATGGTTCTTGCACTGAAGTGATGAAAAGCACCGGACCAAGCAAATAAAGATATCACCAACTTATGCACCAATGCAATGCGAGTGCCTAAGTGCTGTGCTGCCAAACGAATTTTGAGACACCGTCGCTGAATGTTGTCACTGACAATATCCGCATCAACACAAGAACTGGGGCGTGACAAATTGTATTGAATGCCAAGCAGTGTGAAAGTATCCGCAGGTACACCTACTAAATCTTTCTTCTTGCGCACCTTGGCAACCAGATGCGGTTTGGTGGCGAAGCTAGCCAATTTGTCAGGGTGAAGTTCGAAGCCGAGAATAGCATCGGCTTGCGCTCCCGCAGTCATGGCGTTGATGACCACTTCAAAACTTTGACAACCTTGTTTCCACATGGTGCGATCGTCCAAATAAATAGCCAAAGAAATCCTTGGTTCCTGCCGTTTGACAAACCTCACCCAAACTGTCATCAAAGCGTTCAGTAGCGCAGGGCTGGCTGGACAGCCTTGCAACAAACCCCGTTGAGCAATAACCGGATGAGGGTGATAAGAACCTTGCCAAGCAAACCAACGACGCTGTTCACTGTAAAAATCAGCGAGTAAATCACAAATTGATGAGGGAGCACCGAACCATCGCCACACTTTAATGGCTGTCTGAGGGCAAACTGAATCAAAACACTTGCGAACATCAGCTTTGCACCCGACCAAATCGACACGAGACTGCTTTGCCGCGCTGACAGCTTCGTAGAAACGTTCATGGACTTCCATGATGCCCTTGCCTGGTAGACCACCAAAAAGTTCGGGCGAAGCCCATTCCGCAATCCAAGGCTGTAATTTTTTCAGAGTGGCACTCATGCAAATACGCCACAGGACAGTGACAATGGCTAAAGGGCGCATGCCACCAGTAGCTTTTGGTAACAAAGCAATTCTAACATCTTTCCACATCGCAGGAACACAGCCATGTCGCAAGCAAGCATCCCAAAGAGCACCGACCTGATCCCAAAAAGCAATGGGAAGATTGCACAAATGGAGAGCTGTCCAGGCATCCATGCCCGGAGCCTTGTCCTTCGCTTTGAGCGCAATCCGAACCAATTCAGAACCACTAACCTGAATACAGTCATCCGGCAATGGATCGCTTGCAGAGCCAATCTGAGAGTACAACTGGTCCCCCAGATTCAAATTCGGAAGCGACCCTGGATTCCAATACCTCTCCCAATCCAATGCTGCGCACTTGGCCCTATCTGCAGGTAGAATGGGGCCATCAAAACTTGCAGTAGGACTGGCGGGCGGCACCTGTTTGACCCACCTGCCTAGTTTGGTGGCATTTTCCTGCACGCTGTCCTTCCACGCCTCCAAGCGTAACTTGGACGCTGCTGTAGCTTCTGCATTTGCCAATTCTAGCACTGCACTAACCAACCTGGGGTCATCCAAAGAGAAAAAAGCCAAAGAATGATGTAAATGAGGGCCATCACGAACCAACTTCTTCTCCAACTCTGGCAACGGGGCCTTTTGGTACTCCACCACTCTTCGTGCGAAGCGTCTGAGCTTGCGCTCTTTCACTGTTTGCAAAGAAGGCGCTTTTGAAGACGGAGGACTGGCAATTTGCTGCGGGCCCTGGCGCATAGCACGACCAGTTTTGCCACGTGCGAGAAGAAGAGATTCTGCGCAGTTGCTAAGTAAGGTCCAAGCAGAGTCCACGTTGCCTGTACTCAATGCATTTCCAAAATCGTCACATACTTCTTCCCAAGCACTTAGCCAAGAAGCTTCAGCAACCTTTTCAGAATGCAAAGGGGCACCAACTGGGAGAGTCCACGGTGTGGATAATGAACCAGGCACATGCAAGTTGTAAACCACCGCGTCATGGTCAGCCACGCCAAGATGTTGCTCCCTACCAGTAATAATTAACCGAGGAGTGCACAAGCCATAGTCAATGACCACACCTGTATAAACACCTGCAGCAGTTCGATGTGTACCACCTAAAACACGATCTCCGCAAACCAGCTCATCACAGGACCGCCACTGTCCAGTAGCCAAAACGTTAGAAATTGGCCAACAATGAATTTCCAAATTGAAGTCACCCATGATCACTGTATCTTCACCACAAGCAGCAACAAACTCGAACAGCGCACCCAGCGCACGGCTGGCAGCTGTGCGATCTGAAGCATGTAAGTAAACATTGATGAGAATCAACGGCCTTTGCTGAGGTCTATAGAGTTTGACGGCCATGGATCTTTCCACAGACACCATGTCGACAGGAAGGGCCAAGGCCTCAGCAGGCCACTTTGTTAGAACCAATGTACCACCTTCCACTACATTTTTCGAATTTCTTCCTTGAGGGCCAGGAAAAAGTTGCCACCCGCGTGCCTTGACGGCACGAGTCACAGCATTCCAGCTGTGATTGTTAACTCTAGTTTCTTGAAGACACAGAACATGTAAATTCTGGAGCTGAGCAAAGTCAAGCACACCACCCAAGCGGCCTCCCAAGGACCGTACATTCATAGTCCCCAACCGCATAGTGCTGTCAGAGCCCGTCATGGGTTCTGATCCACAGCGCCATCCTGCTGCAATCCCAAAATGTCCAAAGCTCGCGAAGCAGCTCGCTGTCTGGCACTTGGAGCCTGAGCCGCAAGAGGCACCAAAATATCCCTCTGGCCCTTTCGAAACTTAGTCCAAACCATTTTACGAGGACACTGACTTCCTGTAAGCCGTCTGATGTTGTTGACACAACGCTTGCAATGCACACAAGCAAAACGCACCGTAAAATTGGCAGGCCACACAATGGCCTCAATCTGATGCGTGCTGTCTGCTGCAGTATCAGTGGTGCGAAATGCTCCAGAGTCGATGATTTCCAAAACTGTGCGGGCACCCTTCTTGAGGTCATCGCTGATGTCTGCATTTTTGAGGCACGCACGCAATCTTTCCACCAACTGCTTTCGTTTGGGCCCTTTGCTGGAAGCATACTGTTCACAAGCAATCTTTGCCAAACGCTTCGCTGTCAAAGCCATACTGCCACAAGTTTTGCAAATGACGTAAGACATTCCAACTCTTTTCTGTTTGCCATTTCCTGTGGCTGGAATGGTAACGAAAGTGGGGTCATGTGCTCCAGCATCGCCACGCTTGAAGCCAAGCAACCTTCGAGCCACTGCAGCTGCACGCACCTGGCGCGTGGCTTTGCTAGCATTCTCCCGTCTGAAGCTGCTGTCCTTGTGGAAGAGCTTGGCATCCGCCTGAGGATGTTTGTCTTCCCTATGCTTGCGGATGACGCTGTACACTTGGCCAGGTTTGAGGTTGTGATCAGCGGACAAGCCAAGTTTGCAAACAGGACACTTCCAGCTATAGACTCCTCCCTTCTTGACCGCAGACAGCGCAGGCAACGTGTTTTTGAAGCCGATTTTCAACTGTTCCTTCTCATCGGGATGCCAAGCATTGATATGAGCTCTCTTCTTGTCAACCCATCCTTTGCACACCCCAGTGGAAAAGTCACACAAAGGGCATGTCCACTCAGTACGCTTAGTGCGTCTGGACGAAGCACTGGCTGCGTCTTGTCCTTCACTGGCTGCACGTGGCGTGCACGGACCCCGACCCGAAGTAGCAGCCGCAGGGGAAGAAGAATTCTTGCGCTGCTCTGACAAAGTAGAGGCGGGCGCGGGGCTAGCACACCTTCCACGTTTATTGTTGCTATGAACCAGTGACGGCAAAGCTGACAATCTGGTGGCACCAACTGAAGTAGCGCCACATTCCGATCCTCCACCTCTGTTGCCCTGCATTGGACCATTTGCGGCCTGAGTCAAAACTTCAGGAGGGAAAGCACCTTCAAGTCGTTCATAGTGCTTTGAACGAAACCACAAAGCGATGGGAGCACCACCCTTGCCACGACCATTGTAAATCTCCGGAACCCCACGAGGCTGGAAGACAATGATCGGGCGATCGTAGTGCACAGCCGCAGCAGAAACTTCAAGAGCACTGCCCCAAGCACCAATCTTTGAGAGCATGGTGAGATAGCTCTCCCATGATTCGCAAGCATTCTCCGCCTCTGTTGGCTCCTTGCCGTCCCACCAGGGCTTGTAACGACCCTGGTGCTTGGTCAGGTGGGTGACAACGCTTGCACGCACATTCCTGGCTGTTTTTCCGCCCAAACTTTGAGCAAGGGCTTCAAAAAGACAGTTGCCGTCAGCAGGGATGCTTTTCACCTTCATATTGTGAGGGGGCTTGGGTTCCCCCGCAACACGCTTGGCCGGAGGACTCTTTTCAGGAGTACTGACAGTTCTTTTTGCCCCAGCGGGTTCTCCAGCATTGTCCATCTTTGCGTCCGACTTGTCCTCGTCCAAATTCTCAGCAGGAACCTTCTCAGCCCCTGCAATAGTCACTGGCTTTTTGACTGGCGTTCCCATGTAGAAAGATTTGCGAGGAGCAGGCGTGGCAATCGCCTGCCATGCATGGCTCTGGTTATAACTGACCCTTCCATTGCTAGCCAGTTTCATGGTATGTGTTCTCTGCCGTCTTTGTCTTGGAGCTTCAACAACTACAATGACTTTTTCGCCAGCCTGAATTTCAATGAAATCCATATCCTTTTGAGCATTGGCCTGCACCCACCATTCCACTTGTTTGCCCACAGTTTTCCGGGACAACACCTTGAGTTCAGTCAGGCCAGCACGTGTAAGTTCCTGAGTCAAGGTACTAGCCGCCCAATCTCGCGGAACACCAGTGACGCGCCAAGCTCTGGCCTTAGGAGGAGGCTCGGCGCTCCTGGGCTTACGTACTCCCAGTCCATTCCATCCCCGGGCAATGCCCAGGTCACCAGCCATGGACTGAACCTTCTGCAAGTAGCTGGGCCCATCAAGTTCCGAACTTTTCTTGACCCACTCAACATCGCAAGATTCAATCACGGAGTTGTTCCATTGCAAAGGCTCCACAAACCAGGTACTTTTGCCTGAGCAGCCTAGAAGAGCTTTGGCAGCACTTCGCTCAATGCGTAAAAGGCCAGTGATCACTGGCTTGCCTCCGCCTTTCATGCTTTCTTGCTGAAACGCCCACATATCAAAGACTTTGTCCGCAACATGCTCTGGAACATGCCGATGCAACCAAGCCTGCGCGTTTGCCTTTGGCTTGGCCTGGATGCTCTGCCACTCGTTGTTTTGCAAATATTTTGCATCAACACTTAATCTCACTACAACAGTTTCAGGCTGCACTGCAGGAGCCGCTGACACAACGGCAGCTCTCTTGAGTGATGGCCCTTGGCCTTGAAGTGGGATCACAAACGCCTGCCTGGGCTGCACCTTGCCCGAGATCTTTCCTGGCACCATCCGCAAAGGTCGATCCTCCTCAGTCTGCTTGGCCTCTTTCGGCGCTAGCATCACAGCTGTGATGTTGAGCTCTCTTTTGATATCAGGGGAATCGCCTTTCAGCAAAACCTGCAACTCCTCAAGTTGCTCTTCCGAGTTCACTTGCACTGTAGCTGAAATATTTCCAGGCTTATCCAGTGCGACACAAAAGTCATCAAAGCCCAAAATGGGCCCCGTCCAGTCTGACTGACGCAGGCTCCACACCGGCTTAAACGCAGTGTTGGCTCGAACCACTTCAGCAAAGGTCTTGGGCGTTTTGTGGGGCTGCTGCTCTGTGTGTGGCTGTTTTTGGACGTCCGCCTTTTGCTTAGGATGTGGTTTCGAAGTATTCTGCGGGGGCTGAGTAGGAGGAGAAGAAGGGTAAAAACCACCCCCTTGGCCGTAATCCCCCAGACCACCATCACCGCCCTGTTTATTTTTGTTCTTGTTCTTAGTCTTCTTGGGTTTGGCACACCCGCCATGGCCCATCATAGCACTGAGCTGTTGAAGCAAATTCCCACCGCCACCCCCGAGTCCCAACAATTGGAAAAGCTGAGAGAGTAGTTTGAGAATCTCACCTGCTTGTTGCAAATTGAAGCCATTTGCTTGGTTATTGCTTTGTTTCTGTTTCCTTTTGCGAGCTGTTGCTCTGCTTCCTGCACCATTGCCATGCATGGCATGCATCAATGCGTTCCGCTCTTTTGAAGACACAGCCCAAATCTTCTGAAGCAAATCGAAACTTGCAAGCACCACATCTGAACAATTCGTTTCTAAGCACTGCCAAGGCCCATCAGCAATGCATAGACCCGCAGCCACCGCGCGGAGGTTGTCCAGATAGCTGCCAAAAGGGGTTCCAGCCGCATCGAGCACCAAGAGAACTCCTTGAGACATCTGCATGGCTCTGTAGAATGAGGTGCTGCGGGGGTTGCTCTTGATATCCTCTTCCACGCAGTGCTGGTTGTTGGCATATGCACATACCCAATAAAATGTACTGCCTGACAGTTCTCGCACCAAAGCATGCTGCTCCAAGCAGGCCAGAAATTTGCAAACAGGTTCCTCGCAGATCTGTGCAAGGCAAAATTACACACGCTTCAGACGAAAAGATTGACTTTCAGACCTGAAAAACATCTGAATGCAATTGTTCACTGAATTGAGAAAAAATGGAAGGGGTCTCAGACCGAATGCACAATCTGAACATGATTTCGCTCTTATCTTATTATGATATCTTAATATATCTTATGTATACCGTATACCTTTCCAATCTAACTGGTAAATGTGCAGCCATCCCCCCTACTATATAGATCTACATAGTACTGGGCGGACGTTGTTTCTTACCCCAGGCACACAGGGTGACCCCATCCAGAAGTTACCCCATCCCAATGGCACACAGGGTGACCCCAGGCCATCCGGAAGTTACCCCAGGGACCAAATCCTATTGGCACACTAGTACCACACCACCGTTGGTTTGGCAAACAAAATATGTAAAATGTGTCCGTGCCATTGCGAACCACATATTTAATACATTTTAATACCATCTCCTTTGGTGATAAAACCATGTTGAAAGTGGGCAACCGCCATTGGCACACACGCATTGGCAGCAAAACAGCTGCCTTCCATCCAAATGAGAAAAGTAACCAATTCTGCAGCACACGCCCCAGTTTCTTGTCATGACTCTGGACATGGATTCGTTTGATTTCGGTACGAGCCCCGGCGTGATCCTACGCCATTTACTAGAACTTGCGCCCATCCCCAAACGAAATAATTCCTTTTAAAGTAAACGCAGTAGCAGAGTCCACCACTGCACATCAGCCAAGGCTCAATCCAAGCGTGTGACACAAACCAATTCGGTCTCTGCACTTGAATCGCCATGATCTCGACCAAGCTGCAGCCCTTTTTTTCATAGCCTTCGGTGGCTGGTTTGATGATCCAATGGTTCGCATGATACAAGTTAAAGGTGTCAAAGCGCAGCCTTGTCCCACGATGTTCTCCGACTGTTTCGCACCATCTGTCAGCCATCTTGTAGATGAAACCAACAAGCTTTGACAACTGCTCGCGAGTGATTCCTCGCTCTGCAGTATCTTTGATGCAGAAGGCCTCCTTCAGATGTGTGGAGCATCCAAGACATGCAGCACATTAAATTGGGAGTGTTGCAAACGGGTCCCCTCGCAACAGCTGAATCTTGAAGTGAGTGAAATTCGAAAAGCATTGTAATTATAATTTCTCTGGCTTGGAAATGCCAGTGCTCTTCCTAGCAGTCACTCGCCTTTGCTTCACATGTTCTCAATGCGTTCAACTAGCCTCTGGTAGTTGGGGCTTGAGATCTTCAAAATAGTATGTTCCAGGTTGCATGTTCATGGTAGCCTTTCCATCCCCCGCTATATTGCGACAAGAAGACCAGGTGTTCAAAATATGACAGGGCAACTGAATATTCAGCATTGATCCATATTTGATGATATTTGTCGGCGTTTAGTTTCTGAATTGTGTTTTGCCACGGGTGCTAAGACTTTGGATTTTGGATGTTCTGTGTTATAGAACCTTTCTGCTGAAAAAAGAAGAAAGCTGCACGGGTGTCTCCTGGTTGCTAACCTCTGAATAGTTTGTCAAGACCAAAGTGCTGTGGCTGGGTGCCTCCACGACGTCATCACACTGTAGCTGGCAAACCCCGCTGGACAGCACCTTGTTCCCATGCCATGGGCTGTCTGGCAAATGCTCACGTAGCAGTAGAAGAATGTCACCAGCGGTGCGTGAGGCAGCCAATGGGATGTCAAAGTGACCATATCCAGGAATATCCACAGCAACCGACATGAGGCAGCGAATCCTTTGCGCTGTCCAGGGGCGAAAATTGATTGCAGTCTTCAACAACACGTAGGTTTATCAAGAACTTTGTTTTTCAAAACGTTAGATTTCTCAATGTGCTTGATTGGCCAAGGTTTCATGATTCTTCCTGAAGTGATTAGCACCGCAGAAAGCAAGTGTTGTCCACACTAGCCTTGAGAAGAAGCCACCGACACAAAATGAGGACGACACCTCTAAGACTCCACGGCCAACACGGTCACAACCACAACACACCACTACTTTACAGAATCATTCAGCAAACTGTGTCCAGAACGTCAGACTGCTTGGAATTCTAGGGCTGAGTCGGCCTCTGCTTCTTTTAGACAAAACAATTTGTTGCATAATAAACATCTGAGGAAACATATCCCTTGGCGAAAATCTTTACCCAAACAACACAAAAATACAATTAAGAAACAATATAACTATAGACTATAAGATTGGAACAAGACCATGATGCCGGCAAGCGTGATTCTTCAGAGGTATCATGGAATATGGATATAGATTTGATGATGAAGCACCGAATCACCCGTGATGCAAATCTCAGATCGTTGCTTGGCTCCCGCTCTTCCAACATCGTAAGAAAACCTGCAGCCAAGATTAGCCAAGATCAGCCAATGGACGGGTCCAAGTCACCGAACTCCGGGACTCTGTCGCAAGGCCAAGCAGGGCCTCCTCTGGCATGGGTGGCAGGCTGCACGATGTACCTTTTCCATGGCGTTGTGCTCACAGATGAAGACAGGGTTGAGAAGACAAATGAATCCAATGGAGGATTATGACGATTAGAACCACACTATATATATATATATTATAAGAACAGTACTCTGAACTTTGAAGCTCTGAAATGTACATGCTCTGGAACCTCCCGGAATTCATTTCCTATACCCACTGGCTAGTTTCAAGACTTCCGCCCAAATCCGGTCGTGCAGCTTACTACTCATGTGCAGAATATCAGCAAAATCATACTTTTTCAAACAAGCACAAACTTGCTACCGATGAACCAACGCGGCAGCCGTCAGACTGCAAGAAATCCGCCAGCAGCAGAGTGCTTACAAGTGCAAACACCTGTAATTTACAGATTGGAATTGGCACCTATAGATACCTATAGTAGCTGTATGTGCAGAAGGCTCAGAGCAATGCAAAGTGATATCAAAGCATCAAAACAACAATCATTCAAAGCCTCCCGGCAATTTTGAATAATTTTGATATAGCAATTTATCCAGCATCTGATATCACATCACCACATGATCCACATGGCCGAGCGCCTTGACCTCTTGAATCTCTCGGCCAATTTCAGCGTACGTAAATGTCCAAGTCGTACACCAAGCAAGGCTCCTGCAGTGCAGAAAGATCCAAAGGAGCTTTGCGAGCAGCGGCACATGGCAGCACGGAGCATCATGGAGCTAAGGAACAAAACACTTCGACATACTTCGACTTAGATATCTTATAGTATCTTATATAATAATTATATATCCAATCTTGATTGCTGTTTTCGAAGCTCTGCAGAGCAATGCTCATACAAAAAAGACCTGGAAAGGCCACGGCAACCATTCCCCTTCCGTGCAGACCTCCAGGACTATGCGCGGTCGATTGGCTCGCCAAGCTCCTGGAGGACTCCCGTCTGTGTGGAGAACCTTTCAACGAAGTTCAGAGTATCTCAGTCACAGCTAGTGGTGGCTTCTCGCTGAGAAAATGTAACAGCAAATTCATGCAAATTCACGGAGGCAAAAGGAAGTGAGGACTGGACAATCAGCAAGGTTTGTACCACTTCTTCTTGCAGCCTTTCAGAATTTGATATGACCACTATCTGATCGCAGCTATTGATGCTTGGGATACCTTTGCAATGGCCTGGGACCTGGAAACACCCAAGGGCACAATCAATGCGCAAAATCCTTTGTGCTGCTGGGACCAACATGTCTCAGGCAGAGTTTTTGGAGGCACATGATTAGCAACCGGCAACATGCCTTGACTTGCTTCTTCGTTTCTTTGACCCATCAGCCTGAACCGCCACAAATGCATGGCCAGAAATGTAACATTATGAAACCCTGTATTGAACAATAATGAATAACTTATATTGTATACCTGTATAACTGATTATTGTTCAATGAAACCTGCAAAGCGTGGCTTCGGATTCATTCTCTCCGGTTGTCACCCTCTCTCTCTTGCTCGTTTCCGACCATCTATACAGACTCTTTCATTCACGGTTGGCGCAGACCTGAAAAACGTCAAGAAGCTCGGAGAGTCCGGGGCCAAGCGCAAAGTGGCCTGGCGCTGTCTACCAGTGGAAAAGGCACGTCTATCTGGTGCGCTGCGTTGCTGCTCGTTATAAATCCAGCCAAAGCTTCGTGTCTGGTGCCTTCTCTTTTACCAAAGGTCTCTCGCTGCAGAATTTAGAGGTTTGCCATGTTTGTCACCAGACTGCACTGCTTTAAAACTGTCATTGACAGATCTTAGTCGATCGGAAGAACTTTTATGCTAGTTACTAAGTTACTATTGAGACAAGGAGGAGAGTTACACACAGACCATGGGATATTCCAAGCATGGGCTTGCCCCATCATAAGTTAATCATGGCTAATCATGATTAATCAATGACTCGATCCTTGGGCAACCTGAAAAACTTTAAACGCAACTTGCGCATGCCAGGCCTGGCCAGAAGTTCCTTCTCACCAGAGCGAATGTCAGCATCTGACGGGCCTCTGATGTCGCAATGAAGCCTCAGGGATCGTTGGAAGTGGCCCGAATGCAGCGGCTTCGGATGCGGCTTCACTATTACGATGCAAGATGATGGAAGTACTCTGATTCCTGGACTGAGGAAACTGCAACCTCCTGCTCCACCACAGTAAACAGCGCAAGCCTGGCTAAGCTACGGGGAACGTCAGCCGCTCCAAAGTGATAGAAAGAGGGTTGAGAAAGCGTGTGAAGCATCATGAAGCACCGTGAAGCACCAAACCCCCAGTGGAGTCCAAGTTCCAGCATACAACATGATCATCATCGAATATCATCGATATCATCATCATCAGCTTCAGCTAAAACATGAGAGGAACCTCAGTAAACAACTCCGTGCCAAGCTGCCAAAGTCTTGCAGGACCTCCCCGCAAACCTTCACAGCGAGGCGATGTATTTCGTCGCATCAAGATGGTCCATAACAGTGCTGCGGTGCACTGGAGCCCTGGGGTGATGCTTGCTCCACTATGGACAAGCGAAATTGTGAGGACACAAAATCTTTTGGCTCTGACCAACTACTTCCCTGCTCAAATCATGGACATCCATGGTCTGTGGGTATCTGCAGCTTAGGCTTCACCTAGGAGTATAGCCAGGAGTATTAAACCACGCGCCAGGCAAGTCTCAAACATCTCCAAACATCTCCAAACAGGTGGAACCCACCAGAATGCGAGTCCCCAGTCAGGCCTAACAGCGCGGCCAGGTTCCCGATCCACATGCTGAAGTCCAAGGAGCAATCAGGCCAGATGCGACCTTCGAACTGAGTAGGCCAATGGCAAGGGGCAAGTAGCCACAGCTGAATTGATGCTTTCTGGAACTTTCTAGTCTTGCTGCTCAACATGGTGTTGCTCAACTGGCTTGCAGCGCATCTGGCTGGGTCAAGGGAATCTGCTGTGTTGACCGAATCTGCTAGGCTGTAATAATATATATGATATATAAATATAGTAATATGATTATATATATAATATATACATATTCATATTTGTAATCATTAGTATCCCTAAATGTCCTAAATTCAGGTTTAAAATTTGCTCCTGTGAACTTCAAAAAAATGCTTCAACATGTATAGATTGAATATGATAATGAATGCACCTCCCTTTGCACACCACTGTGTTACAGTGTGACTAAATATCAAATCGCACAATATAGGGCGAGTATACAAGTCCTCTTCACTTGTAGAACATAAGCTTGCACAAAGCACAGTAGAGACTGCCCGAAAAAAGCACGGTAGAGACTCCCCGAAACTTCTGGTGGAGACGCTTTCTTCCGTGGTTAAACAAGTTGCACTCTGAGAACGTAGCTAGCACGCTTTGCAAGCATCTTAGCACAGTCCCATCTCTGCAACGCCACTGCAGCTGCAAAGGTAGTGACCTTTTGCAGTCGATGCAGCTTGAGATTTGGTTGAATGCTCTTTGAATACTCTTTCATCAACAGGCCGTGTGTTGGTTTGCAAGTCTCACAAATGGATCAAATGGGGCCTCTGACTTCGTTTCTTCCCCAAACACTTGTCAGGGCATTGTCACGGCACCATGCCCAAATACACCAAAACCTGCGGGAAGGGGACTTGACCACGGACAAAATCAATGTGGCAGAGCTGAAACTCAGGAGAGGTGATGCCTTGGCAGACTGTGAAAATATTCTCTGTGAACCTGCCTGTCAGATGGCGCTGGAAGGAGTGATAAACGTACAGCGGCATGTACCTCACTGGCGAATATGGAAACAGGATGAAAACGGGAAGGTGGTCTGAAATCGTCAGCCATCTCTGTGGCAGACAGTCTGCACTAAAGTCAAAGACGACCACATCGTTGCATCCCTGCGAACTGCGGAGACTGAATCACACCCTAGGAAGATACACTGAAAACAGGGCCACAATTTGGACGAAGCATCCTTTTTGTTTCAGTTGGGACGAAACAAGCAACAACCAGTACAGTGACTTGATCCATGCATCATGCATATGAAACTTTCCACAGAAATGTACTTCTGTTGTGTGGGTAATGTGTGTATATTGGGTAATTATTCATAGTGTGGGGAAACTCTCCCGTAGTTGATAGTTTCGTGCACATGAGCATCAAAGCTTGGTCTACTGGTTTTGGATGGTGCATACAGAAACCAATGTTTGAGGAATTCTGACAGATTTTGCACAGCCTATCTTGTATGGTTCCCGGTCGTCGAAGTCCCAAGAATTCTAACACGGAAGGCATCAGAACCTGGTAGCCAGAGAAGAAATTGCGATTCTTGCCAACTCGGGAGCAGCTCGCAACCTTAGAATGAAAGATATCAAAGGACTCAGCGGAGGTGGATAGTTTCAGCGTGAGTTGGGCATGTTTCAGCTTTACCACGGAAAAAGAAATGCAAAAGCAGCAAAGACCCTCCTTCATCCCAGGATGTGATGTCTGTGCAAAAATACATTGTCTGATTCAATGTGTCAGCATTTTGCGTGCATCCGCAGGGAAAGCTCTGCAATTTCTTCTCCTCTCAGCCCTGCTCACAGCTAAGATTATCAAGGGATTAAAACAACCCCTTCACTGACCAGCTGTTGACTTTGGCTGTTGTCAGTTGAGTTCAAGCGCTACATAAAGCGAAGTTCACTGACATGGTTTGACCATGAGCAAAAGCATGCACCTTTGGCCATGCACACAAAACATTTGCTTGCATGGATATGAGACATATCCAATGAACCGAATAGTCATACAGCACCTTACAGATTCGTCAGCAAATAGACTCAGCTGCATCTCAAACACCGGAAAGAGGAACTGCTAACTGGAAGAGCAGCAAACAAGAATGACTATCTGCGAGGTGCATGGTAATTCAATGTGGTGGTTGCTTTCAGCATCCTATAAAACCCAAGTGAATTTCTTCGACGCCCAATTGGCTAGAAGCGCAAATCATTGGCACTTCACACTGACCGTGTGGATTTTCTGGCGCAAGAGTGTGCACACGGGCAAAGCCTGCACGAAATGGTAATCAGCGCTGGTTGACCACAAACTGAATCAAAATCATCAAATACAAACTGAAGCACCAGCTTTGCCAGCCGGCCTTGCCACTGCCTAGCTCTTTCAAACCAGTACTGGTACATGAATTTCATCTTCCAGCCAACCTTGCGGCGCTGAAAGACTGGTTGTGCAGTTCATGCCGCAACGCGGACACAGGGATGATTCTGTTGAACAGTGATTTTGTTTTCGAGCAAATAGTAAAAATATATTACTGGATGATACTGGATACAAGTGGATACATGGCAATACATAGCAATACTATGACGCGACGCACAAGGATTGATCTGTTAGGACCATGTTGGATCATGATCTCCGTCGATGCCAAGGCACTGTGAGCCGATGGCCCGGCCGCGGCTAGCAGCACAGCTCGCTGCAAGACCTACAGCATTATACGGCGTCACCGTACCCTGCGGTCTGCGGTTCACCCCAAAATAGCTGGTATATAGTATATAGATGATGTATATAGCTGGTATAACTGGATGTTCATCCCACCAATATATTTCACATAATTTTCACATTATTTCACATTATTTCACTATCTTTTCCAATGTCTTGACTGATTCCTATGTTGCCATGGTGACTGTCGTGGGCCATGAGGAGACCACTCGTCGCAGTCGTTCCTTTCCAGGTTCCGGCAAGAGTGCCTCATCTTGCCTAAGATCAAAACAGTGATAAGATGTGATAAACGATGGTAATAAAATGTAATAAACAATGGTAAAAACAGCTATGAATTGTGATCAAGTCAGAAGGCAGACATTGCCAGACTTGCAAACTAAATCCAACTGACATGATCTGTGCAGCGCTTTTCCAAAACCGAAGCTTAGATGAGCAGTTGAGCAGCGTGGACTCAGGATGTGGTGATATTGCCACAACCCTGCCACCGCCAAAGTTTTGCATAACCTGAGCTGCTCAGGGATTACATGTTGAATGCAGAGCTGGCTGCGGAGCTTGATTGAAACATGTTGAACATCTTATCACTCCTTCCTGGCCTGCCTGGTGGCCTTCCTAAGATTATCTGAGATTGAAGCTATGCCCGCAGATCCTTTCCTTAGCTTTTCGGGCGGTATGATTTGTCGAGTAGACTTCTGCAATTCCCTGACCAGTCTGTATGTAGTACCTGTATATATTATTATATATTCGTATATGTTCAATATCTATGCGTACATATACATCATATACATGCCACACGGTGACTGCATGTGACAAAGCCACGTAGCTTTTTGCAGCCCACGTGGCAGTGTGCTGGGAGCTTTGTCCTGCACCTCCTCTTTGGCTGACATTCGGCTCATCAAAATGGCAGGAGAAGCCTCACTGAAAGGCCCGAACACTGGAGTGAATATGTCACAGACTGCTTGCGAGTTTGGAGATTGCGTCCAGATGCGTCCAGACTTCATGGAGAATTCCCATCTTTACTGGAGACGAGCAGCCTTAGGGATCTCCAAAAGCGGCCCATTGTGATAGCGCATGCCTCCGGATCAAGCGCTGTGCAGGATGCAGCCACACAAGTGCGCACGTCCGGTGTCATTTTGCAGAAAGGGCACACACTTCTCCAGAGGCAGATTCATCTGGTTCCACAGCTTTTGAACGTCCCTCGTGCCACCTGACTCAAAGCTTGCAAGACCGAAACGTATGATGGAATGTATATGAATGTATCATCTCATGTTTATATTTACTCATGCGTGTTCTCCACATTCTACCAGCACACCAAGCACATGCACAGGTTTGACCTACCATGCACTTCAGCCAAGCTGCAAGAGCTTTCGGCCCTTTTGAGTGAATTTCATTTTCACAATGAAAGCGTCACGCCCATCTCGGCTAGCCTCGATGTCAGTGTGAATGAAGTCAGGAAAGGAGCAGTGCTAATTGATGTTTGTTGGAAATGCATTATATGCATCTGTAATTGGCTATACATAACTGCACGGTGATTTAACCAACAAACATAGGCAACATAGGGGGATATGAAACCGACCCGAAAACTAACACATTGAGACAAAACTGCCATAGGTGCAGCATATTGTAGGACTGAGAAGCCTTTGAATCTGCTCTCGTGTCTTCTGAAGCTGCTTCATCGCCTTGCAAACACCCATGCACGTTCAGATGTTCAGCTCAAGCTCTTGACTCTTGAGCGTTTGGAGGAATGAGAACATGAGATGTTTGAGATGGCACAGAGTTCCCGCCATTGCTACGGCTTTGCCAGATCTTGCTGTCAGGTGGCCAGATTCACTGTCACTGCTTTCAGGCCACATCTGACGGGGAGGTTGTTGCAGCCTTAGGTTCTTGCTTTCGCAAAATTCCACAACTTTGTGCTCTTCCATGCTGTGCCATTCCCCTTTCTCGTCTTCCTCTTTCAGTTTGTGCCTTGTCTTGTGACGTGCAGCAGCTGCACTCCAAAATCTCCAAATATCTTCACAGTGAAGCTTTCAAATTCCCCACCTGCTGCTTCTTCTGTCGACGTCCAGCAGCCTGGCTTCCGATCCATTTTGCCCAGGACATCCTGGTGCCATCGAAAACTCAGGTCATCTTGCAGCCCCATCCTGAGCCGAAGTGCCAAGAAGGCCCCAGCACATACTCCACAGTAGCCGCCACCTGCGCAGTTGCACCGCTCGGAGCGCATATCAAACAGACACTGGCCACACTGGCCACACTGGCCACACTGGCCACACTGGCCACACTGGCCACACTGGCCACACTGGCCACACTGGCGACACTGGCCACACTGGCCACACTGGCCACACTGGCCACACTGGCCACACTGGCCACACTGGCCACACTGGCCACACTGGCCACACTGGCCACACTGGCCACACTGGCCACACTGGCCACACTGGCCACACTGGCCACACTGGCCACACTGGCCACACTGGCCACACTGGCCACACTGGCGACACTGGCCACACTGGCGACACTGGCCACACTGGCGACACTGGCCACACACTGGCGACACTGGCCACACTGTGGCACACTGGCCACACTGGCCACACTGTGGCCACACTGGCCACACTGGCCACACTGGCCACACTGGCCACACTGGCGACACTGGCGACACTGGCGACACTGGCGACACTGGCCACACTGGCCACACTGGCGACACTGGCGACACTGGCCACACTGGCCACACTGGCCACACTGGCGCCACACTGGCGACACTGGCCACACTGGCCACACTGGCCACACTGGCCACACTGGCCACACTGGCCACACTGGCCACACTGGCCACACTGGCCACACTGGCCACACTGGCCACACTGGCCACACTGGCCACACTGGCGACACTGGCCACACACTGGCGACACTGGCCACACACTGGCCACACTGGCCACACTGGCCACACTGGCCACACTGGCCACACTGGCCACACTGCACAACTTGACAGTTCCATACAGTTCCCAACAGTTGGCCAATGGACCGCAGCCAAGCGGCCACTCTTCACAAAGCGCCGCACAGCCGCACAGCCTTCAACACCGAGCGCAAGAAAGTCTGCCTCCCAATGGAGCCGATCGGAACTTCTATGATCTGCCAAAACACTACTAAAGGGTGGCAAACATGATGGGATATGATGAGGTTCAACGGGTTTGTGGAAGCCTCATTGACTAGTCACAGTGACTAGCCGTCACAGGAAAACACATAAGCCTTCGCAGATCCGCCAGGAACAAGGAAAACATCATAGCCAGCACCTTGCTGCAGTGTCTGTGTGCAAACAAACTGAAATATTAGTATACAAATAAACATTCACTCACTAGAACTTGAGCGTTTTGCCACAAACATCCAAAAGCACTTAGAAACCTTCGTCTGTGCCAAGTGCCAAGTCACTGTACGGACCCGTAGGTCGGCGGAGGCGTCCTGCGCAAATGTCCTCTGCCTCCCATGGACATCTCATCTCATCATCTCAGTCATCACTCTCATATATTCTCAATTTGAAACTCTACTTATCTCCGCTTCAATGTCAAGGCCCGCCACCTGCAGCAGCTCCACCTTGACAGGTGGCAAGAAACCTAAGTAGATTGGACGTGTCGCAGGTAAGCTTAAACTGAGCTGCATCCAGTTGTTACTTAGTACAGAAATCGAAGCAAACCACTTGACCCTGATTTGGGATGGGCCAAAATTGCTGAACTTCGTTGCCAGTGTGGAAATTAGATAAAACATGATAAAACTAAACCTGAATGAAATCAGTCTGAGACCTTTTGTGTTTCTACTTCGCTTTGTTCTTTCCTGGGGTCCAGACTCAGCCAAGGCCCATTTTCCATGCGGACTGGGTGAGTCCAAATGAAGCGAGACACAGCCTGCAACGCTTACGACCAGTACATGCACAAGCTCCCGGGCAAGCCTCAGGTCCAAATCTATCCTCCCTCCATAGCTCAACTTGCAACGTGTCAACATATTCAACATGTCAAGAGTTGGTATTGTCATAGGATCAATAGTGGTTCAACCATTGAGCCTTGCTGTAAAACCAAGGTGAGCTAGTCAACGCCACTCGGCAACCTCAGTGCCAAGGCCAATTGTTCAAGGGAATCAATGACGGACCAACGGGATTTCGGTATCTTCCAGTTGCATGTCCATGACTTGCCAATGCAGCAGTCACACTGTGCATATAGAATCATATAAGAACTCAGGCATCACATTCAACACGTGTGCTGTCAAGTGGCATAGGGCCCCTGGGTGTGGCGACACACGACTTGGAAATGCGTTGAAAATAGCAACTCTAAGCCGTGGCAATTGCGTTGGCAGATCCTGGGCATGCGCAGAGTTCGTGTCGTGTCAGCCACTCAGTCAGCCTCTGTCCAAGTGATCACTCAATTGCCGAAGACGTGAAGACAAGGGTCAGAAAATGATTTGCATGATGGCTGCAGCGGATCCAATCTCACCCCCTCAGAGCCAGTGAGAGAATGGTCCTCTGGAGAAAGATTTGTGAGATTTCCAGCTCATGGTCTTTGTATGGTCTTTTTCTACTAAGTAAACTAGTTGCTGACTGAAATCATTTGCAATCGCCATGTAGGCATTTGGTATGAGAAGGAAAACAAGAGTTTGGAGAAATCAACCATCCATGTATCAAAGTCAGCAGTTTTGAGCCACAACCATCTGAGTGTTGGACACATCGCTCCTTCTTGGGTGTCCTTGAATAGCTTCCTGCAATACAACCACTGGTGATGGTGAGCATAGTGGTGAGTACAGCGTCACAGGAAATGCACTAGATGGCAAACAGCCATTGCAATTCGTTTCAACTCATTCTGAATTTGCTGCGATCAATCTGCAAAGTCAGAGGAGACGTTAAGTGACTTTCCCCAACTGGCTGAGCTAGTTCAGATGCTCACTGACTGCATTGACTGCGACCGTATTCCCTTTGACTCCTGAAAAGGAATCTAGCGTCGAGCTGCAACGCCTGATTCTCAAACGTGGGTCTTTCTAAATGAAGATCAATAGGATTCTCTCTTTGGAAGTGCAGCAAAGATGCTTGTGCTGTATGGAAGCCAGTTGGAAAGTGTTTCTGGTCATCTTGCGCTCCTTTAGGCAGAATCACGATCGAAAATAGACTGGGAAGTGGACAATCGATTGCCCATTTCTTTAACGGAGACCACTCATTGCACTCAGCTTGTGTGACTGTTTGGACTTGATAAAGGATGTTCGAGGCACAGCCACACAGCTGTTGTTGACTTCTCACTGTAACTGTCTGTGCATCAAGGAAGTTGCCGCACCTTGCAATCCAGAAATCTACACTCACCGCCTGTCAGCTTCAAAAACTGCTTCAAAAACATTCAAAAACAATACCTTCAACGGCCTTGAATGAGCCTTGAAAAACTTGAACGCAATCTCATGCAATCTCTACGACTGGTCCCCCGTGCCAAGCTTGGTTACAAGATGTTAGGCATTTTGCCGAGCCTAACGTGCTGCACATGCTCGGAGTTGATGACGTCTGTCCAATTGCAGTGCCATCAAGTCGAGAGATGGATGCAGACTTTGCGGACTTCCGAGCTCTTCTCTGGACCATAGCTATGGCAGTCGGGGGGCAAAATTGGCCACATAAGGCCGGACTCTTCCGTCTCTGTGACACAAGCGAGAGAAGATGTGGGCTGATTACAATCGAGAAACCTAGTTTCACAGTTCAAAACGGACGTTGCTTTGTCTGGCTGAATCATGAGGAAAAAATACCAAACTGAGATAGTCGATATAATTCCACCAGTTTTGATGTATTTGAATGAGGTAGATTTTTTTAAAAAGAAAGTGAATTCTATAGTATCTATAGGAATACAACATAAAATATAAGTCGAGTACAACATACGAACATATCCATAATTATGCCTATAATGTATCCACACGCTCTTCATCTTGTCCATTGCCTCGCTGTTTGAGCAAAACATCAGCGTGAGAACATCTAGACGACATCAGTTTGGTTGACCAGTACGCCCTAGCTCACGACATGCAATTTACGTTGACAATGGACCCCATTTAATGAAGGTTGGATGCAAAAAGACAAGTTGCGAAGAATGTCAAAGGTTTAGGGGTACCTTCATAGTTTGTCAGGACAAAGTTTGACAGTCAACAATTTTGTCTGGAACTTGCCTGGTTCAACCACTTTAACCAAAATGCAAACTGCTGGGTGCCGGACTGTCCACATGCTACTACCAATCGTTGTAGATCGGAAAATCGCAAGCCATGCAAGCTATCCAGCAAGGCATCCCTTTGAGACCTGAGTACTGTGCTGCCAGAGCCTATCTGCTATGTGTGCACGCCAAGGCATCCAAGTCGCTCAAAAGCTGGTAGAAGCCTCCGGTGGCCTCAACCGAACCACACTCCAATTTCATTCAACCCAGAGATACCCAGTGTGTGAAAAAAAACTGTTGCAATCGGTTGCAGTACTATGCAACACTTCACAGTCATAACAACTCATAACAACTCATAACAACTACACATCACACATGCTTGGTTTTGCCTCACGGATATCGCCACCAATCTGGAGACAATCCCAGTTTGCCAACGAGACACGGCAGGACACACCCGCGAAGGAACGAAAAAGCGTTACCGTCTCCAAAGCCTCAGTGCGATTGACCAAAGCCTCTCAGTGCTTGGATCTGCTTTAAACGATTTGGCAGAGCTATTTGCAAAAACTGACAACTTTACACACAACTTTGCACATCTTCGCGCAATTTAGCAGCCGGGAATGGCATCTACTATTTCAATCTAGTTCAGAAAGTTTGCAACAAACACGAGTCTTCTTTTCAATTGCGACCATGACCAGGGTTGAAAGCACTTGAAAACTGGACCCAAAAAAGCACGAGGCGCTGTGGGGGCTGCCAAAACTTGCGCGCCAGCTGCAACTGCACGAAGGAACAACATGATTCACATCCATATATAATATATCAATGTAATATATATATATATACACAAAATTTATGTATAGCCTTCCGCTGTGTAATATATATATACGTGTATATATATATATATATATATGTGCGTGAAATCAGTTCGATGTCCCAAACTATAGTGCTGACCAAGACAGAACCAATCACCATCTGGTAAAATGCTCTAGGAGGGCAGCGCACGAAACCAATAAAAACATGGCAAAATAAATTCTGCAGAAAAAATGGCCAGCTCATACCTGCAGGAAAGGAGAAAGAAAATCAAGACCAAAGAACTCGCCCACAGGCAGACTAGGATCGAAATGGATGATTCAAGGAAATGCAAAGCAAAACTTGGCTGGCATAATTTATGTATATCGTTTGTACACTGTATTTACAGGTTTTCTGCAGCTGGTCACATGGTTGGCATCTTCATGTTCCACCTGCGGATCTCAGTACCAAACTCTCAGCCCAAGTCTGGTTTCGCCTGCGCTGGGAAATTCTCCAGGGACTCGGCTAGACAACCTTGCAGCACTTGCTGATCAACTTCCGACTTCTGGAGATTCTTTTTGAACACCCTGTTGTTCTGTACTTTGCTCAATGTGTCTCCGTATATGCGTATATATTCATTTACATATCATATACATTCATATACATACACATATATTTCTCATATAATTACATATAATTATTACATATAATTACATGTAATTCCATACAATTACATATAAAGACATATGAATACATGCAATTACATACAATTACTTATAATTACATATAATTTAATTACATATAATTACTTCTAATCACATACAATTACATATAATATTATATATATACTATATATATATATTTACATATGTATATATAATATATAATATATATATATATATTATACATATATAAATATATATTATATATTTACATATATTTACATATATAATTACATACAGTACAATATATACAGTATATACAGTATATATACGTTTAAAATGTTTTAAAGAGTGGCTGCATGATGCTGCATGCGTCTTTTCTTCATATTGATCAATGATGTCAAATGTGAAATTGATTCCCACAGAGTTGCTCAGCCGCATCTGTGTACCTCGTGCCACTTCTGCCGGGCAACTCGTTTCCAATCGATCTCCACAAATCAAAGTTGTCGCAACGAGCTCGCGAAAGTTCATCGCAGCCTGAGCGCGGCAGTGGTTTTTGTAGGTGATGTGAGGAGCAAATGGGAGCGATGGTTGTCGCAAACCGGAAGGTATGGCAAGATTCTCTCGGTCCTTTCTGATACAAGATGATACAAGTAGTTTCATCTCATAATCTCACGATCTTATAATTCTTCAACTATGTAATTTTTGAACCTGATTGGAGCCTCCTTACGAGTAGAAATGCACCCTTACGTTGATGGATCCAGGGCTGCAAACTTTCCTGGCGCCGAGACTGGGCTGTAAACTACATGTTTTTCCCAAAAAAGAAACAGATTCTCCAAGACTTGGCAGAGCAATGTACAGAACAAACTCCACAAGTCTGATGATGTCTGATGCACATATTCGCAAAATCAATCAAAATCAACTCTCTAGATTTGAAGTGACTCTTTTCTAAGCAAAGGCCAAAGCATTCGACCAAAGCACTTGTCGGGATAATTGGCAGCCTGATCACAAGACTGCAACAAATGCTCGTGGGTCAAGTTCTTGTCTATCAATGACTAAAAGGGGCTTTTGCAAATCGGATGAACCAACTGCAACTTGGAAAAAAAAATGCAATACCATGAAATTATATGAAATTAAAACATATTAAAACAAATCTCTGCATGCTCCGTGACTTCTTTTGTGCAACGCGCCAGACCGCCAGGCTGGGGGTGTTCCACTGGCTCCATCAACAAGCCATGGCTTGGTTAGCCCGCTTGATGACATCCTTTGAAACAATTCCCACAATTCAAATCCGGGTTGAGGCTTAAATCATCTTAAATCTCTCAATGAGGTCTTCAACGAAATTCAACGAAAGCAATTCTTGGGTGGCTTCAAGGGAAGGCCTTTACGATACAGGATTACACACAACGCGACGCTGAAGAGCCACCCCACAATCCTTCGTTCTGGCTTGCGGAAGGGTGGATTGTAATGCAGGGTCACAGTCACCTTTACAGGGTCTCGTATCTACATGTAGTGGTTTGAATGGATCGAAAGAAGGACAACGGATTCTACATGTCTTGCACTTGGACAGTTGGGTGGTTTGGAAAAATCGCAACCCTATTTCAGATTGATACCCGGACCCCCTAAAAAAAAACAGCAACAAAACGAAACAACTGGTGACTAAAAGATGCCAATTAGAACCATGACAAATTCTCTGAAATTTGCGAACAAGACTTCGAAGTAAACCACTAGCATCACTAGCTTTCAAATGAAGCATGTGCTCTGTGGGTCAGGTTCGTCTCAGAAAATGCTCTGAGGGTCCAGTGCTTCTATATATTCATATCAGCCCATGTGGATCTATACAATGGTGTGAAAGAATTGAAAGATATTGAAAGAGTCATAAAGATTGCTCTATTCTGAGTCTATTCTGAGTATGTCTCTCCCAAGGTCCCTCATTATCCTCATTAGCTAAAAAGTAAGTTGTCCACGCTCCGTGCACTGGGCATATTGCTCTGGACCTTGCATGGTATGAGACCTCCTCTCTAGCGTTAATTCATCAGAAATATGCCAATCATAATCAGCGTTTACTTTTGGAAGTCCAAAAGCTAATGGTAGGTACAGTATGGTTCGACAGGGCTGCTTCATGGCCATCCATGCGCAAGAAACCGAACAGGACCGTTCGAGGGAATTTTTTCCACCATGAAAGATACAGCACCAAGTGTCATGTTCATGGCGCAAAGAACTAGAAGATCTTCAAACCTCAGACATTCAAATCATTTCAAATCATCCAAATGGTATCCAAATGGTATCAAGATTCTTCACTGGGAAGCAATTTGAGCTATGCAAAGCCATACTGCGCAAAATCAATACAGAAATCCCTTCCCCCCAGTTTAGAATTGCATCCAATTAGATCGAATCTATTCATTTTGGGTTCTCATTGGGGTGGTCTCCAATAATAGGAGAAAGGGATTATTCAAACTGTTTCTCTGCCCGTCGAAGTTGATATTATGTTCAGCCAAGAAACTTGGGAAATTGCAAAATTGAGTCTATCAAATATGCAAGAATGCCACCAACGGAAACAAGAAATCCTCGGATGTGAGCAGCTCATGGAAAACATGTGATTCTATGGTCCTGGAGTCTTTCCAGGTACTCGTTTCCCCCCGATTGTAAGAACACGTGCACCACTGGGGGGGAGTCTTTTCTGGGCTGTTCGGTCTGGGGCTGTTTTTTGGGCAAGTTGCAGCGTTTTGAAGCTTCCATCTGATGCACAGTATTGCGCACATGCTTGTTGCTGATGTTTCAGTTCTTTTTTTCTTCTCCTTCGTCGTCGTCTTCTGATGTCTTCTGCCTCCTTCTTCTTCTTCTTCCCCTTCCTCTTCGTCGTGGTTTTATTCTTTTTCTCCTTCTTCTTCTACTTCTTCTTTTTCCCCTTCTTGCTCTTCTTCTTCTTCTACTTCTTCTGCTTCTGCTGCTTCTTCTGCTTCTTCATCTTTCTTCTCCTCCATCGTTCTTTCTCTTCCTCATCTTCGTCCTCCTCATTCTCTTCTTCTTCTTCTTCTTCTTCTCCTGGTTGTTGTCGTTGTGGTTTTGTTTGCAGGGTGAGAGTGGTGGCAGTGGCGACATTGGTGGCAGTGGTGGCAGTGGTGGCAGTGGTGGCAGTGGTGGCAGTGGTGGCAGTGGTGGCACTGGCGACGGTTGCGACAAGGTGACAGCTCTGACCCTTGGTCTTGTCTTGTTGTTGGTCGGCTTCGTCTTGCCGGTTTGTGTATCCTATTCAAAAAAAAATCGGCAGCAGTCCAGTACTTTGTGATGGAGGGATGCTTATTTGGTGGCGCTGGGGGTTGGGGAGCTCTCCATTTTGAACACTGGAAACAACTTTGAACACAGCAGTTCCGAAGTGCGAGATCGCTTCTCTCAAAACGCCCTTGATATTCCTTGATTATTGTCAACGCTTTGGCACTAAAGTACCGAGAAATGTTCCGAAGAAATCCGGCGGTGCGAAGGCAACAGAATACTTGGAGATGACGTTCAGAAAGAGAGCGAACCAGGTGACCAAGGCGAAAATATGAAGCAACTGCGCCCAAACCTGACGAGTCAGCTGTCTTCCGAATTCTGTTAATGAGGTGTAACTAAGCCACTATAAACATACAGTAAATAAATACATTATGATAATTTAATATGTAATATATATATATGTATATACAATACATATGCAACTTCCTTCTGCTGTTTTAGACTGTTGAAACGCAAAACATTGCTCACCATGACCAGAAACAGACTCCACTAAAAGAGTGACTGGCACGCAAAACGCAAGCAAGGCGGAGAATGCAAAAACTGGACGAAATCCTGTTGCAAGGCAATTTGCACAGAAAGTACCTCGTTTTGATCCTTGAAGATATTGTATCAATTGTATCATTATTATCATTCACTGGTTAGGAACTAGATGGAACTAGTGTATACCGTTCACATCCGGTTCACGATAAAATCAAAACTAAATATATATATATGAATTATATATGAATAATTCATATTGAATTATAAAGGTGCGAAATCATCCGCAATGATGCGGAGGTGGTCGGTTGCAGGGTATGAAGGAAAAAAAAAACAGAAAATTTGACCGAGAACAAATGAGTGGTCCAAAGTAGTTGAAGAGAAAACCAGCAATCGGATTGAGCACAATGCCAATAATTACCAGCGCGGTCCCATATACCTTACAACAGGCACAGCTCAAACGGGCAGCATGTGACCTTCACAGTGGTGCTCTCACTGGCATCAAGCAAAACAATATCAACATAATATGATTATTAGTGTATACTACTGTTTACATTTGCTTACATAGCTTAAAAAAAAAAACAACTGACAAAACTTACTTTCAAATGTTGATTTGCGTGCAATAGCATCTGAGAATCCTCTTTGTTGAACCACCTGTTGGCAGAGACCAGCAACACAATGTAAAAAGCATTAAAAAGCCGTAAAAACCATTTTTTCTGAGGCTACTGTGACTAGTGATGACTAGAGTGTGTCTGAATTTCCAAGGATACTCATAGACTCATAGAATCTCAAAGACCAGACTTCCCAGCGTTCGAGTTCTAACTTTGAAACCTTTGAACATGTTTGGAAATCCCCAAAAATCGGATGGATGGACTCCGTGGGCCTATCAAATTTTGTGTCCAGCGTGCTGAAGCAGATCAGCTCTCCCGCCATGAAAAAACCGATGTAGAAGAGCATGCAATAGTTCCTACACGAAGCTTGCAATGGCCCAATGCTGGAAATGTGGCCCACACATACGATTTTTCCTCAAAGCAAGACCATGACTTCGTGGCACTCCAAGAAATGCAAGAGTTGACAATGCCTTGCATCAAAGGGCCAGCGACAAGGGAAATGGCCCGTTGCACAAATGCAATATCAATCTAGGATCCTTTCTGACTGCAGATCTCGGTCGACGGCTGGTTCGACAACTGAAACATCTGATTGATTCTGATTGGACAACTGTGGTTTGGCAACTAAAAACGTCTGGTTCAAAAACTACAAATGTCTGGTTCGACAACTAGAACTGTCTGGTTCGACAACTAAGGATGTCTGGTTTGAACCAGAATAATCCAGGAACCAACGCTAAATAAACACTATGCCATGAGTAATCAGGAGATATCATGAGATATCATGAGCTATCGAACCTGGAGGTCCACCTGACATTTCCTCTCGAGTCACTTCTCGTCATTCAGAATGGAAGGGTTTCCTTCTTTAGAAACCGTCAGAAATTTATATATGCTCTTCTAAGTTCAGGATGTTCAGGGAAACTCTCTCACACACTTCATCACAGCCCTTGAAGCTCCCTGGAGACTCGTCATAAACCAGGCAGAACATCGAACTCGCTACAAATGCTGTTGCGATCAAGATTCTCCAGCGGATACAAAGCAAAGACTCGCGTCGCCTCGTCCAAGCTCTGCCTGACACCCAGCCAACTTATAAGTGCTGATGTGTCCTCAGGCTGATCAGGTTTTCATGTCAATTCCTCACCCTAAAAGGACATAAACAGATGTGCCATGGTCAAAACATGGCTATGGGTCGTGGTCATCCATCCCACAATAAGAATCCTTATGCTGGGTACAGTATCCAAATCCTTATGCTCCATTCCCAATAGGAGCAATTCACCCAAGTTTTGACCATGGCACCCGTGAGTACTAATTGACTACTGCCATCTACTGCCCACTCTTTCTGTCAAGTCACGCCTCGATGTGTTTTAATTACTCCAAAAAGCCAAACAAGCTGCTTCACTTGAGCAGTTTCACCATATTTGACTGGTGAATTCTGGCGAGTTTTCCTTTTGAGGGTTCAACTCAAACTCCTGAGGACAACCAGATTGCGAACTGCTTGCCGGGTCGCCAAGCCCGACGGATGTGTGTTAAGCACTCGACCTGCTTGCGTGAGAAACTCCTTCTTTGTTGGACAACTGAAGAAAAACACCAGCGATGCCTTAGTGCGTTGGCAAACCTCTTGTCATGTCCTCCACATTTCTTCACAATATGCAAATCTACAAAATAATCAAACTTCAACAAATAATCAAAAAAAGAAAAACATCCAAGCAGCCAAGTCTCTACGAGGCTTATGACGGCCAAACCAATAAACGAATCTGAAATGCTGTAGCCATGTGCCGCCAGAATGCTCATGCACAATCCCAAGCCTGAAAGCACCATGTGATCAAAGTGATCCCAACTCTTTGACAAGATCAAATTTTAACACACAGACAGAACAAGCGTCTCCAACTGCGCGTTTGGATTCACCGCTTGCACAGATAGAGAAATGGACGGTTGAAGAGGAATAGATGAAGGAAGGCACTGACAAATGAATGTCCGATACCTTAAAAGATAGCAGAGGCAAATATGGATGCACTTGAAATTCTGATAGAAAATTGGGATGAGTAAGGTCAGTTGCCGTCAATATGCAATCGTCAGTTTCAAATGTTACATCCTTCCAACCTTGAGTGTTTCTTGAGCTTTGCTCGTTGTCAGGAACTGCAAATCCCACCAGTAGCCGACAATCACATGACATTCTCCTGAAAGTACATAAACATATGAGCCATGTTCTAAATGTCTTACATCCTGGCACCAAATAAGGAACTTACGCCATTGCTTACGTTTTGCTTACGCGCGCACAAGTTTTGCTTACGCGCATATCTTTTCTTACGCGGAGCTTACGCTGGCTTACGCACACCACAGTTTTGCTTACGCCACACCCTTACAAGGGGCCCCTTGCTTAACATCATGAACACAAGGGTTTAGAACGTGGCTCATATGTTGAATAACTACAACTGTGTATGTGTGTATATATATATATATATCTATATATGAAATTATAATATACTTTTACCCTGGGATGCCCTGCAATGCCTCGGGCCTCCAGACGCTTGAGTCGCTGCATTGCTAAGACCAATGAAAACAGCTTGCACCTACCATGACTTGAAAGATGGCAGTTGGTAAGGGGCACCTTCATCTGCTTGGGAGATGGAACCACTCTGTAGTTGCGGCATGCATGCAGTTAACTTCAAAAGCGAACTCACAAACAACAACAACAACAACAACAACAAGAACAACAACAACAACAAAAACAACAAACAACAAACAACAAACAACAAACAACAAACAACAAACAACCAACAACCAACAACCAACAACCAACAACCAACAACCAACAACAACAACAACAAGAACAAGAACAAGAACAAGAACAACAACAACAACAGCAGCAGCAGCAACAGCAGCAACAGCAACAACAGCAAATTTAGAAAACAGTTCTTGCAATTGTATTTCCAAACTCTAAAGGCTTTAATGCAATGCATTACACCAATCAGCCACCGGTTTCACACTAATTCGCCAAAATCTGCCTTGGGATAGTGCCACATAAATGCAAGAATGCCTTTGTTTGCTTTGGGCCAAGAGCGAATCTGGTTTCCAAACCACAGGCCATCCCAGTGCTAGTGCTAAGACCAAACAAAAGATTCATGTCTTTTTCATGTCTTTTTCATGTCTTTCTGTGTCCAGTTGCCGAAAGATGCCAGGTTTCCTCCGAGATCCCCAAACATCAGGCCAACGTACATCAAAGCACATTGCGTCGATGGCCACTCCTGAGTTCAGTGCTCAGGGTTCAGTTCTTCCATACATCTATATACACTGCTGATCACAAACCCATGCGGATATGAAATTCATTCAATTTACAGCGCAACCTTAAGACTGAAGACTCAAAACCTCGGAGAATCTTTCACGTACTCAGTTCGTATGACGACATTACACATAATGACAGAGATCATTTTCTTACACATAAAGACCGAGATTATGCAAGATCTCTATCTGCCCTGAAGCTCTTGCAGCTCAAGTTTCCTCCCCATCCAGATTGACACCAATGGCCAACATACCACAGCACACGGCCAAGGTCAACGCTCCAAGTGCAGCTCCTTTTTGAGGCCCGAAGATATCCTTGACGTGACTACCGGACGACTTTCTGCACGGGGATGCTTATTGAATCCGGCGACGAGTAAGAAGAAAACACTATGTGGCCAGAACAGTTTGAAGAGTGAGCATTCTCAACACTCTGCAATTGGGAATTGGCAAAGCTGCTTCCGAGTCTCGTATGCACAGCCAACCAGGATGAAAAAACGCAATTGCATGGAGAAAGTGGTTGCCTGAGCTGGCGCCGCTGGGTCTAAAATCACAAGCTCAGCGACTTTGAAATCTCAGCAACATGAACACCCAAAGTAGCGCTAGCCATCGAGCGTCTCAGGAATATATGTCTGTTAAAACCAAGCATATGCTAGCCCTGGCGTAAGGTGCACACGAGAGACTCCCGAGAACCTCCCAAAGTTGTGAATGATGCATCGAGGGCAATTCAACAATCCAATCTAGGTCAAACATGTCTATCCTTTTGGGACAAAAAGACTTTCATCTATGAAATGGAAGTAGAATTAATACCACTGCATTGGCTTTTGAGCAAATCGCTTAGCCTGGAATCCAGAAACAGACGTTGCCACTGAACCATACAAAGACTTTCAGAAAAGCCAACGATCATGATTGAATGTGCCACTCGTATCACGGAAACGAGGGAGCAATGGCTTCTCAGCAGTCAAGAAACGTAGACATCTCGAAGTGCTGCCCTCTGCTGGCCACATTGACTCGTACCATGCTCACAAGCCCATTTGAAGACCCCGGATGCAGCCAATGCACCGTTATAGAGTGGAAAGGCACCTAAGATGTTGGAAATTGTTGGAACTGATAAGGAAATCACTTCAAGCGACACTTCAATGCACCAATATGCCTGGCAGATCCCAGCAGAATGCTATCAAGTGACTGACCGGCCCTGCCGATAAAATGCCAAAAAAGGTAACCACGGCGACCAGGCAATGAGTCTTCCAGGTATATGCGCCAGTAGTGTCTCCCATCATGGCCTTCACTGAAAGACATTGAGACCACCATCACAATTTTGTTTATATGATGACGATTTCATACAGCAAACAATTAAAATCGACAATGACAATATTTTTTTGTGCTCAACATTCACAAATTCCAAGCTGCAGCTCCTATCTTGGCCGACGAGACGACTGTGCAGCGCTGAGCTGTGCAGTTCTTGCTAAAACTTGAATGTGGCTCTACACATGCTAGCCAAATCAACATAGTTACGCATTTATGCTACAACCAAATTTGCATCACCCAGAATCGACCGGTACTTCGGAACCCCGCCATAGCGCCATCCCCGGTCTTCTGCGCATTTTTCAGCTTTTCCCGGTTCTTTGCGATGAGAGGTTGCATCGCGCTTGCACTTGCAGTGTAGGCAGCAGCTGTTTGACTCTCCCTGTGCGCTGCGAACCCAAACCAATGAGAGAGCAAAGTAGCCAACAGAAGTATTTATAGAACATCATAGAATATCATATATATATATTTATAGAACATCATTGAATCATTTATATGATATGATATGATATGTATGTATAGCTGTTCAAATATTTAGAACAGCTTGTTGAAAAGCTTGCTGAATGTGCATCTGAGAGGCTCGTCGTCCTCGCCGGTGGGAGTTGGAAGATTGTTCAAGGTCGTTTCTAGGTGTTGTCGGACCGAAACGGCTAAATCTCGCGCATTCGGAACCACGTTCTTCGCCACCTGCAAGGATTTGGAGACTTTCCGACCCGAATGAAGATTTATTCAGTTATCCTGCAACCATCTTTATCTTCTTTGGATAGCTGAATCTGTTCGGTTCAATGTCAGTGTCATATCTTGATCATGGAAATCTTCAAAAAATAGCAATGGATAGCATGTACAATCATGTACATAGCGTCCAGTTTTGTTATTACATGTTACATGTTCTCACTGTCGTCAGAAATTCGCCATCCAAAAGCTCCGGCCTGGATAGTGAGTGTCATCACTCCAGAGGAGCCACTGGTGCAAACGTTTAAGGCCAGGCCCTGAAAAAACACATGGCTGCATTGAATATTCTCCAGCACCTCGAAGCTGTCGTACCTCAGTACCCTCCGGTAGCCTCCAGTAAACTAACATAGCTATTGAAAATTGCTCGTTTATAAATTAGTTGATTTACCTCATATAAGTGATGATTTTCCATAGTCATGCTAATTTACCAGAGGGTAAACAGACTATAACATGACTGGTATATTGAACTCCGGCATCCTTGGTGGTGGACAAGCTGGTCCCTATTTTTGGCTGCCCTGTACAGTGCTTTTCCCACATGTTCATTCCTTGATTTCAAATGATCAATCTAATATAATCTGGAATCTGGAAAATGTAATTATTATCATTGATTATCATCATATATCGTATATTTAACATATTTAACTAATGTTGCTATATAGTATCATCCAAACATCTCATATCCGACGTGCCAAGTTGCTGTCCAAAAGAAGACAATATTCCCAGGCTGGAGATCGTCGCTTGTGTGCCATGTTCGAACCTCAGCTGTATTCAACACAGGAGACACGGCCAAGTACTTACCGGATTGAGATTGCATCTTTGCATGGCTGTACTTTAATAGACCGTGTAAGTTAATCTAAATGTTAGATGGGTAACACATGGTTGTAATTAATAACATTGCAATATCACTTCATTGTCCTCCAAGTATCAAACCAGTAAACCATGATGCTGATAATTGTTGTCGCATGTACAAAGATGCAAAATGGAACTCGTTGCTACTTGTCTTGATTCCTCCCATCAAACCAGATCATATATAGTATGTCATACCTTCATGGCCAGATTCAGATGTGATCAGAACACAAAAACAGATCCTACTGATCCAGCGTGATGCCGCAGGTCGCTGTATGCAGCTGTATGTCGCTACAGTACGGACCAACTGATGACATGTACCAGCTAAGCCATGCATTGTCACTTTTCGCCCACGTTCCATGCAAAGCGGACGCCTAGGCCTTCAACAGTTTCAAAAGCATGCCAATGTAAGATAGTCCTACCGATTACACCCGATTACCTGTCTTCCGGGTCCCCCATGTCATCCTCTCATGATTTGCCCATGGCGCATTGCACTCATAAGCTCTGGCGTCATCCGATTCATCAGCTTGAGACGATCTCGGGAGCTCATGCCCTCAAGACAGGCAGTGCAGCAAGGTCGGTTCTTTGGTGAACGCTGCAATCCATAAAAATCACAAAAAAATGATACAAGCCGAAGGAAATCACAAACGTCACTCAGGGATCATCCGTTGGATGCCTTGAGAGTAAACACTGGTTCTTCGGCCCGCTGAAGGATTCAAATCAGCTGCCCTGCATTGCACCTGCCTCCTTGTTTCATTGAGAGGTTGGCCACCTATTATTGCCCCTCAGCCAAGACATTAATTACGGAGAATTCACGAGCCACTAGGTGTTTCTGTCATCTATCTCCGAAACTCAGTTTGAGTCGGGCATCGAATTCAATAGCAAAGGCAGGCCAACTGCACTGTTTCTCCATGACACGTTCAAGGAAATGCCTTGCATGCCTGAAGCCACAGGATATTTGGATCTCCACACAAGAAGAGATCGAAAACTGCCAAGGCTGCCACAGCTGTCAAATAAGCCACACCTTGCTGTCTTCCAAAAATCTGGCTGGACTTCGCTGTGAAGAATCACCTTCGGATTCAGCACCGGACACACAAACATAAACGAATTTCTTGCTGAGAAAGAATAGCGAACAAGGTTCATTATAAATGTAATCTTATATAGCAGGGACACCAAAAGATCAAGCAACTCTGACCAGCCTGGCTAGCAAAGTTTCCCATCTCCTGCGATTGGCACAAGTTTGAAGAACACGGCATAGAATTTGGGGTAACAAGACAATTTCTGACCATTGATACTATTGCCCAGGGCCGTATGATATGATTTTGCTTGATTCACTGCTCGGATTCGGCACATCCCTACGCGAGCTCGCTACTTTTGTGGTATGCGAGATCTCTACTTATATCGTCTTGACCCGCCAACTTTGTCAAATTGTGGAGCGAGAACAGTGCTTGCGCAGCGCACCTACCCCAATACCTGAAAACGTATACTGAGAGGCATCAGCACTTGCAAACAGTCTTGCCTAGATGAGTACCCGCCTAGACTCTCCCCCTGTCTCAAATAGATACCTTTAGGATTCCGTGAGTTCTTGGAATGGGGCTGTGGGAACGCAGGCTCACAATGAGTGGGAAGCTAGTGCCCATTGTATCGTAAGCCCCTGTGCCTTTGTTTAAGTTCAGGCAAGAATACATGTCACTTGCTTTGAAACCTCCAGTCAGTTCTCTAATGGGAATAAGATATATATAGACTATATCATCACATCACATTGATACTAGATGTGCAATGTGCATACAATATGGTTTCAAGACTGGTTTGTCAAAGGCCAAGGGGTGTAGAGGCTGGTATGAAGGGGTGGTACACGGCAAAGTCGACAGACTAGACTATGTATTTGTGACTAAAAATTGCTGTATTTGTATATTGTATAATTATATTATATATTATATAGATAATTATGTATATATATATACATATAATAATATTGTACTCTAAGTGACTAAAAACCGGTTATATGGATGTCAAGACGAAGAGATGATGGATGGTCAAAGCATCGTGAGTCAGGATCTCCAGCCAAATACAGTGGTCAGTCTCAAATAAGGAGAAAAAAACACAGAAGCAAGAACAAGTTCACTCAACATTCTATCAAGGCTTTGCGGAAGCGACTCCTGCATGTATTGCTTGTCCAGGAAAGATCGTTCGTTCACCAAAATTCCGATGGAGACAGCGTCACTCTCAAGTCCGCGTTTGTAGAGCTCCAACAAAGTTGCATGTTGCCTTTGTGATTGGTAAATTCTCCCTGCCCCACGGCTAAGCAGCATGTCAATTTAGCATCCGTTTTTGGTTACTCAATGGTGTCTGACTATGTCCGAATAATACTCTGAAGAACTAGAAGCGCACACAAATTCAGAGCGAAGCAATCAATCCCGGCCCATACCACTGTAATTCAACATCATGCATCCAAACGAATCAGGAAGCGGGCATCGTTAGCACCACCACACATGGTGCAGAGGAGCAGGGTTCAGTAGGCAGTAGACAAAACGACATAGTGAATCTTAAGTCGGGTTGATGATTACAAGAATGTCGCAACATCTTTGATTCCAAGCCTCTTATTGCCTAAGCAAGCAAAGATCACCAAAGATTGTTGCATTTTCGCCTCACCTGTTTGGCGCCAAACGTTCTTTCCTTCTTTCTTCATGTTGCTAAGGCCTTAAGTTTGGTACGGTACACTTTTGTTGGGGTATTGCTCTCTCAAGCATAACAACCACCCATCTTTGTGGATCAGGCCTTAGCCAAATCATATTTCTGATCTGACCCTGGAGTGTTCGCTTCTGAAGGTCTAGGGATAGTCTTTCCGTACATATCCATAGTACGAGTACGGGTGGTAACTTACGCCGCAACCTATAATCTTACCCCACCGCATGGCACACAGCTTACCCCACAACAACCTAAAGAACTTGTGCCATAGCCAAATCACCACGGCACACCAACACCTATCCATTTATGTGCACATTGTTTTCATGAAATTCCTATGTGGGCTGCAACGCTTTGTACCGTTTTTTATCTGTCTTAAACCTGACACAAAGCGTTGTAAACTGCATGGCACACCACCAACTTGACCTTCTACTGTTCTCTCTTCTGTGTGAGTCAAGCTATTGAGAAGCCATCCCCATGAGTTTCTATCTCAAAAAGAATATGTCTCAAAAACATGTGTGCCCCTGCAAAGTGTTAGAAAAATCAATGCCACAAACAATTGATTCATCCAGTAAGAATGACATGTATATCATGGACTTCCCAACGGCACACTGTTTGCCGCACAAGAAGACAACCGCGGCATAAGTTACCACCCTGACCCTGTACATTGATTGCTGTCCATTGCAGGCTAGGCCTCTGAGAGTTCGGAATTTGGATGGTCACATACTCAAGCAGAGGGTTTCCAGGCAGGGGTTTTGTGCTAGTGAAGGTGTTCCATTGAACCTATGATAGTTGCTTAGCTATGTGCTACCCATCTTCCGCATGGTACGAAGGTCAACTCCAGAATCAAATCCTTTTTCCAGTCTGGACATCCAAAATGTCTGGACAACTCTTGGCTTTGCATCATCAACTGCTCGTAGAGCCGATCTGCCTCCACCAGGAATCGATAGTCGGGTTGCTGTGAAAGTTGCTGGACATAGTCTTTCACTCGCCTCACCTAAGGGGCAGGTCATTGACAAAATTGAAAAAAATCAGTCCAGAACGGGGAAATGTTTGTTGTGGCTGAAGAAATTGAGTTTTGGGCAAAAATGAGCTACTTCCTGCTCACAGCAAATCTATTCTCACTGAGAAACTGTTTGTATCCTTCCCGTCCCTAAAAAGAAAAGATGTGTTGGAGACTAGTCTGAAAAGGGTGCTGATCCAAGTAGTCTCCAAAACATTTTGTTTTTGCTTAGTTCTTGGATCAATCAGAATTAGTCCTGATTGATCTTGCCTCTGAGTCTCTGAGGCATCATCTGTTCATCAAATGCATCTTTGCCAATCCCTCTCAAATTCATCAAATGCATAGAAAATTTGGCACGTGTAAATGAAAGAGGTTTCTTTAAAAGCAAGGCATGCTACATATTTTTGCAACGGAATGCTGTATGCTGAAAGCATACAGTACTATACATCCCCCTTGGAATTTGGGGGGTTGGGTTGGGGGAGCCAAAACGTAGAGGCACCCAACCCCAAACTCCCTACAAAATGGTTTTTAAATGTTTTTTTGATGAAAAACATTTAAAAACCATTGTGTAGCAATTATTTTACAAACCATTTTGTAGAAATAACTTCAGATATCTTCAGATTTCCAGGAATTTTATAAACCATTCTGTAAGGCTCAATCATTTTTGAATCAATGAGTTTACATTTTCCCAAAAAAACTACAAACCATTTTGTAGGGATATTCGTTGTTTTTAGAAAAGAACCAAAACCATTTTGTAAAGGCAACACCAACCTCTGGCCAAATCCCAAAAAAACATATAAAACCATTTAGTAGTATTCCTTGAAAAAAAATCAGGTGTTTTTCATTTTTCTGAAAAAACATCAAAACCATTTTGTAAAGTTGTTCAGCACATAAACCCATCTGTGAAAGTTCCCCCCCAAAAAAAACAAAACCATTTTGTAAAACCAAACCTATTTGTGAACTATGGATTGACATTTTTCAAAAAAAAACTATAAACCATTTTGTAGGTTTGTTCGTTGTTTTCGGCAAAAAACTACAAAACCATTCTGTAAGGCTAAATCATGCTAAATCTATATATATAAATCTGTGTCTATCTGTATGTAAAAGATTGTAAAAGATTGTAAAAGTAGATTCCAGATGATTCCAGAATCATCGTGAATCATCCAGAATCCCCTTCCCACCACTATCATCCACTATCATCATCTATCATCCAGTATCATCCACTATCCACCGCTCCCATCACCATGCATCACCATGCATCACCATGCATCACCATGCATCACCAATATTCACCAATCATATCCATTCATATCCAATCATCACCATGCATCACCATAAACAATCATCACCATGCATCACCAGGCACGAAACCATGTGAATCTGGCGTTTCTTTTTTTACCCCTGTGGCTGCGGCACTTTGTCGTTCCATTGCTGAATAGCTACGCATAGCCAAACTACCGGCAGCAAACCTCTGCACTGGCTGCACCCAACTGTCTCACATCTCACAAAACAATATAAAACAATGCAAACAATCCCACTTGGAATTTGGGGGGTTGGGTTGGGGGAGCCAAAACATAGAGGCACCCAACCCCACCCCACTACAGAATGGTTGAAGGCTCCCTACAAAATGGTTTTTTAAATGTATTTTGAGGAAAAACATTTCAAATACCATTGTGTAGCAATTATTTTACAAACCATTTTGTAGAAATAACTTCAGATATCTTCAGATTTCCAGGAATTTTATAAACCATTCTGTAAGGCTCAATCATTTTTGAACCAATGAGTTTACATTTTCCCAAAAAAACTACAAACCATTTTGTAGATGTATCCGTTGTTTTTTGAAAAGTACTAAAGCCATTTTGTAAAGCCAAACCCAATCTCTGGCCAAATCCCAAAAAACATATAAAACCATTTAGTAGTATTCCTTGAAAAAAAATCAGGTGTTTTTCATTTTTCTGAAAAAACAAAACAATTTTGTAAAGTTGTTCGGCACAACAACCCATCTGTGAAAGTTCCCCCCCCAAAAAAAACATTTTGTAAAACCAAACCTATTTGTGAACTATGGGTTGGCATTTTTCAAAAAAAATATAAACCATTTTGTAGGTTTGTTCGTTGTTTTCAGCAAAAAACTACAAAACCATTCTGTAAGGCTAAATCATGCTAAATCTATATATAAAAATCTGTGTCTATCTGTATGTAAAAGATTGTAAAAGATTGTAAAAGTAGATTCCAGGTGATTCCAAAATCATCATGAATCATCCAGAATCGCCCTCCCACCATCTCCCACCACTATCCACCACTCCCATCACCATGCATCACCATGCATCACCATGCATCACCATGCATCACCATGCATTACCATGCATTACCATGCATTACCATGCGTTACCATGCATCACCAGGATTCACCATGATTCACCAGGATTCACCCGGCACGAAACCATGTGAATCTGGCGGTTGTTTTTTTTTACCCTTGTGGCTGCGGCACTTTGTCGTTCCATTCCTGAATAGCTACGCATGCCAAACTGCCGGCAGCAAACCTCTGCACTGGCTGCACCCAACTGTCTCACATCTCACAAAACAATAAAAACAATACAACACATTCTTCATAATCTTCATCATTCATCACAAAGTCACTACAGATTGGTTCTGTAATTTTCTTGGAAATCAGCACTGCGCACTGAAAATGACTACAGATTGGTTTTGAAATTTTCTTGGAAATCAGCACTTATCACAAATGAAAACACAAAGTCACTACAAATTGGTTTTTCAGTTTTCTTAGAAACCAGCACCGAACCACCGACAAAGTCTACAGTTTGGTTTATGATTTTCTTGGCCAACACTGAATGGGCACTTTTTAAAAACCAAGTCACTACAGATTGGTTCTGTAATTTTCTTGGAAATGAGCACTGAGCACTGAAAATGACTACAGATTGGTTTTGTAATTTTCTTGGAAATCAACATTTGGCACTTTGAGAACACAAAGTCACTACAGATTGGTTTTTTAATTTTCTTGGAACCCAGCCTCAACTGGCCGATAATGTCTACAGTTTGGTTTATAATTTTCTTGGCCAAAATTGAATGGGCACTTAAAAAAAACAAAATCACTACAGTTTGGTTTATCAATTTTTTTGGGCACTACAAAATGGCTTCACCCAACCCTTCCAAAAAAGCTAAAAAAAAGACCTATATCATTTTGGTTCCGTTTCTGGGGGTTAACCCCTACCATTTTGTAGAGGAAATTCCAAGGGGGATTACTATACAACGAAGAGTGAATCTGTGGAAAGGGAACATGACTTCCTAAAATATTGTTTTTTCCAAAGAAATGCATCAGAGTTTGCAAGGACACTTTTTAATTCCCAAGTCGCCTTTGCACGGATAGTGTTTCTTTTAAAAACACTGTATTGCATTGATGAAGGGAATAGTTTGACTAGAATGAAAGATTTCCGCTTCAATACAAAGCACATCAAAGCACTTTACATCTTTGAGGAATGCTACCCTTGAAACATTTTGAATATTTTTCAGGAATATGATCCCGTTTCAAGGAAAAATAAAAATTTGAAAAACACATATGTTTTCTGCTGCAAGTAACCAAAAAATACATAAACAGATTGTTTGTTGAAGGAGGAAGAATTTGCCTACACATTCCTGGCACTGCGCAAGAAATCAGCTTCTGGGTATCTGGAAGAAAATGCTATATCGATGGCATGGAACAAACTCAGTATATCCGCCGACCCCAGCTTGCAGCAAGGGGGGTGCGTCATCTTGAAAGCTGGCGGCTGCTCTTGGCATTCTTCTTAGACCGGGCAGAAAGCAACGTTAGGCCTTCAGGCCGGGCAGCGGCGCGAAGCCTTCCGTCCTTCATTGCCATGCTGTTAAAGCGTGGCGAAGGGTCCGTTTTTCCGAGCTGGCGGCTCCTCTTGGCATTCTTCTTTGACCGCTCAGAAAGCAACATTAGGCCTTCAGACCGGGCAGCGGCGAAGCCTTCCGTCCTTCACTGCCATGCTGTTAAAGCGTGGCGAAGAATCCGTTTTTCCGAGCTGGCGGCTGAGAAAGCGACGTTAGGCCTTTTGACCGGGCAACGGCGCGAAGCCTTCTGTCCTTCCCCATGCTGTTACAGCATGGCGCGGCGAAGGGTCCGTTTTTCCGAGCTGGCGGCTGCTCTTGGCATTCTTCTTCAACCGTTCAGAAAGCAACGTTAAGCCTTCAGACCGGGCAGCGGCGCGAAGCCTTCCGTCCTTCACTGCCATGCTGTTAAACCGTGGCGAAGGGTCCGTTTTCCCTTCCGTCCTTCACCGCCACATTGTCTTTTTTCCCACAGCATAAGATAGGGTCTTCAGCCCAGAATAGCTCCGGTGTGCACTGGTGCAGGCACCGGGTCAGGTTATGTCAGGTTCAACGAGGTTCCGGAGAAGGTTCCGAAGGCTCCAGAGAAGGTCTGGGAGGCTTTCGAGCAGAGCCAGGTCAGGTTCAACAGGGTTTGGGAGAAGGTTCTGGAGAAGGGCTGGGAGGCTTTGGTGCAGAGCCAGGTTCAACAGGTTTCGGAGAAGGTTCCGGAGAAGGTCTGGGAGGCTTTGGTGCAGAGCCAGGCCAAGTTCAACAGGGTTCGGGAGGCTTTGGTGCAAAGCCAGGTCATGTTCCAAGAAAGTTCCGGAGAAGGTCTGAGGGTTCCGCAAAAGGTCTGGGAGGCTTTGGTGGAGAGCCGGGTCAGGTTCAACAGGGTTCCGGAGAAGGCTGCGGAGAAGGTCTGGGAGGCTTTGGTGCAGAGCCAGGTCAAGTTCAACAGGGTTCCCAAGAAAGTTCCGGAGAAGGTTCCGGGAGGCTTTGGTGCAGAGCCCGGTCAGGCCCAACAGCGTTCCCAAAAAGGTTCCGCAAAAGGTCTGGGAGGCTTTGGTGGAGAGCCGGGTCAGGTTCAACAGGGTTCCGGAGAAGGCTGCGGAGAAGGTCTGGGAGGCTTTGGTGCAGAGCCAGGTCAGGTTCAACAGGGTTCCGGAGAAGGTTCCAGAGAAGGTTCCAGGAAGCCTTGGTGCAAAGCCAAATCAGATTCAACGGGTTCCGGAGATTTGTAAAAATAAAATGTTGCGGCCGTTGGGGATACCACCGAAGCTTATTTTTTACTTAATTTTGTTGCTATCCGGTGAAACACAAGCGGCTGCATCAAGAGCCCACCTGCAGGAAGCCATCCAAACACATCTTCAAACAACATGTGATTTGGGATGCTAATGTTTCAGATTGCCCACGTAGATTACGTGTTTACAAACATGAGACATTAAAAGACTAGAACTGTGGTATTTACGCGGGTTCTTGCCATCTGACAGCGCTAAAATGCTGTAAATTACAGCACTTTGTGCGCTGTTTATGTTCAATTTTTAAACGCGCAATGCTTTCACATGTTCTTTGCATTCTTCCACAAGAAACAACGTTGCAGATTGAAACTGGACGACAGCGTGACCCGAAAGAAAGCTGGAGGGCGGAGACGCACAGAAGCTTTTACACACACAGGGGGCTTTTACACAGAGAAGTCTTTACACAAAGGAGATTTTTACACACAGGTGGTCTTACACAGAAAAGTCTTTACTCTAAGGAGCTTTTGCACACAAACGTCTAGGAGCTTTTACACACAGAAGTTTTTACACGAAGATCTGTACACAGAGGGTTTTTTTAACACAAAGGCGCGTTTGCACACAGAAGCTTTTACACAGAGAAGCCTTGACACATGAGGAGCTTTTACCCACAAAAGCGTTTACACACAGCAAGCTTTTACACACACAGGGGCTTTTACACAGAGAAGCCTTTACACAGAGGAGCTTTTTACACACAGAAGGTTTTACACAGAGAAGTCTTTACTCTAAGGAGCTTTCGCACACAAACGTCTTGGAGCTTTTACACACAGAAGCTGTTACACAGAGACGTCTTTACACAGAGAGCTTTAACACACAAACGCGTTTACACACAGAAACTTTTACACAGAGAAGCCTTTACACAGAGAGTTTTTACACACGGAAGCTTTTATACACAGAGAGTTTTTTACACAGACGCGCTTTCACACACAGAAGGAAGCTTTTACACAAAGAAGTCTTTACACAGAGTGGTTTTTACACACAGAAACTGTTACACACGCAAGCTTTTACACAGAGAAGTCTTTGCACAGAGGCGCCTTTACACGAAGTAACAAGTTGAAATTGGCAGATGTTGGCAGCAGTTCTTTAGGAAAAACCCTTTGCAGGAGCTTTCGGGAACTCACTTGCTCCCCAAAAAAACGTCTATTTCCAACAAAGATGTTCCAAACAACCTAAGGAATATATTTCTGAAGCAGGTCCTCATTCAATAGCTTTCAAGCCCACACTGCAATGAAATGGAGGGTCGAATAATCCGGCGGAGCCGACGATGAGCGTCAGCTCAAAAATAAAGGAACACTTGACCTGTGAAACGCCAAGATTCCGCACTCACAACAAGCCCTTGTGATGCGTCTAGGACCTACAAGTAGGAATAATATGTTTTGACCCTTCCCCGCCTCGACCTCCCCACGCTTTGCCCCTCGTCTTCCCGTCTTCTTGGCTCTTTGGCCGGCCTCGCGGGCTGACACCAGCAAGCTCTGGAGTGTCTCAGCTCGCAACACCCTTTGAGGCTGAAGGCCATCCAGCAAAAAGAGGACGATGCAGCGTACCGTTGCATCAAAATCATTGGAGAAGTGCGACAAGGAAACCGAAAGGACATCTCGGCGACCTTTCCAAGACTTCATATTGTACATCATCTTCAGCATATCCCAACTGGAACGAGCAATTTCTGTCTTTACGCCATCCTCCATGGAACTCCTTCGCAAGAGCTTTTCGTAGGAGCAGTTGAAGTTGCTGGTAGAGAAGATATTTTTCCAGGCTTGGTGGTCACAAGCATCACAGTTTGGCGGATCAGTAAGCGTTTGCCAAGCTTCACGTGAGCGGATGTGGTAAAGGTATCCAGACACGACCATATCACTGGGTTTTCGCACCATATGCACTGCTTTTCCCAGCCCTGGCACTAGGTAGTTCGAGCTGATCTCCTCCCTCATCATCTCCATGGGGGATAGCCAGTATGTGATCACACGCTGCAGAAGACTTCGATGAGTTTGGAGGTAGACACCGCCCTGATAAGTTGGAATGTGACGTGTACTGTAAGATTTTGCCCAGCCAAAATTTCTGAATCCCCGACCAAGAAGAAGCAGGCTTAGTTCAGGAAGGGTTGCTATGACATAGGACAGCGAGGCACCAGATTTGTGGTAAGCCACAATGGCGAACCGGGAAATGTTTTGAGACACTGGTTTCACACTGCGGATGTCAGTTGGAAACAGTACTCTGGCCCATAACCGTGTTGTCAGATTTCTGTCTTGTAGGGAGGAACAGCAGCGGCGCACCTCCCATCCTTGCAGTTCGGAGCCGAAGCATTCTTCGCTACCAAGGCCATCGTAGCGCACCAGATCACAGCAAATCTTCCACAGGTTCTTCCGCGGCACACCAGTCCGATTCAAAACAGCCTTGCATGCCATTTTCTCACGGACATTGAAGGGCTTTGAAATGCCAGTAGTGTAAATTGAAATCCATAGCTTCATGATGCGGCGAAAGAATACGAACATATTTGAGATCAGGTATTGTCACCATGTCCAGGGTGCTGCTGCTCTAGTCACTATATACTGTACAGAAGAACAGCTTGAGCAGGAACGGATCGCATGCATGTCCATAAAACTCTCATGAGTAGCTCATGGACGTCTCAATATCCCAAAATACCTAAGATTCGCAGCATGTTGTGGTCAATCTCTTATGCTATGCCTTCTCTGTAGCTCTTGTGAAGAGTCATGCTCAATCAATGCTCAACCTTTGAATATGCCCAGGCCAGAGCGCAGGCGCCAAGGTGCATCGCTGCAATAATTGCACCTGTAATTGTCCTGGCTCCGCAGGACAGGAGCAGTCAAGGAAAGTTTGACATGTTTTGAGGTATCTGCATCAATCTACTTGCCCACTGCCTTTGTTGGTTCCTGCCACACTTGCATGAACGTCGATTGGACCAAATAGGTTAAAACATTTTCGCACATGTAATTAAATAGAACAGATTCACTTCTGGTTCTGTCAAGAGTCGTCCCAGCACTGCGGCTGATCTTTGCCATCTCTTTTGTTTTGGATGCATCAAATCGCAGAAGCTCAATGCAAATTCCCTCGAACAAGAGTTTGAAGTCCTAGGGCTTTCCAAGAGGAGGCATGCGCATCATGATTCATGATTCATGATGCAACCTGATTTCTCATACCCGAAATCCTGCAATGATCCATCAACAGGAAGAGTCCAACTTGCAAGCCCAGAATCTGGATGTCCAGGTCGAACAAATGTCTGGTGAATGGCATACCGCGGAACAGGAGGAAATTCTTCCTTGCAAGCGCCAAGTCAAATGCATATCATACATATATATTTATATATACAGATATGCATACAATATCAACAGATGGAACATATAATGATGTTGATATACCTCAAGCAAGAGCGGTTCAACCAGGAAGCACACATCTCCAACCCCTGCAGATCCTAGGCTCTTCGATTTGCTTCCAGTTCGCAAGCTCTTCTTTGCTCAACTTGCCCCTAAACTTTACGATTTCCTTCGTGCGCGGAGCAAGATGCTGGAACAGACTTGCGTCCTACTATCGAGTGTACCACTAGTACCCGCACAAGGAAGGGCGGAAGTTGCCTTAGGGATATACCATAAGACGTTTCTCATCTATAGACTATAGAACTTGCATGCGCCGTGCGCCAGCCAGGCCCGTGCATGCGTGCTTTGCGCGGAGCTGTTGCAGTGTTGTTGCCCAAGAACATGACCTGCGCGCGACCCCGGCGCAATGCAACGCCAAGCGAAGACTTTCTTCACACTTCGCACTGCACTCTTCACACCCCACACTTCACACTTCACACTTGCACCTCACACTCCACACTTCATCTCATCTCAAATCATGTGAGCTCTTCTCACCTCATCTCAGCTCTTCTCATCTCACCCCATCTCTTCTCGCATGTCATCTAAGTAAGTTCTTCTCAACTGTTTTCATCTCATCCGAGCACTGATCAACCTTTCTCATCTCCTCGAAGTTCGTCTCAACAGCTGTTCTCATCTCCTCGAAGTTCGTCTCAACTCGTCTCAGCTGTTCTGCACGCCAGAAATCCTTTGCACACAGAAGCTTGGGACACAGATGCTACTTTGTACCACAAAGCTTGCACAAAGCACTTCCCAGTACTACTTTGTACTGCTTGCACAAAGCCCTTCCCAGCACTACTTTGTACCACAAAGCTTGCACAAAGCACTTCCCAGTACTACTTTGTACTACACAGCTTGCACAAAGCCCTTCCCAGCACTACTTTGTACCACAAAGCTTGCACAAAGCACTTCCCAGTACTACTTTGTACTACACAGCTTGCACAAAGCCCTTCCCAGCACTACTTTGTACCACAAAGCTTGCACGAAGCACTTCCCAGTACTACTTTGTACTACAAAGCTTGCACAAAACACGTTCCAGCACTATACTTTGTGCTACAAAGCTTGCACAAAGCCCTTCCCAGTACTACTTTGTACTACAAAGCTTGCACAAAGCACGTCCCAGTACTACAAAGCTTGCACAAAGCACTTTTCAGCACTACTTTGTACTACAAAGCTTGCACAAAGCACTTCCCAGTACTACTTTGCACTACAAAGCTTGCACAAAGCCCTTCCCAGTACTACTTTGTACTACAAAGCTTGCACAAAGCCCTTCCCAGTACTACTTTGTACTACAAAGCTTGCACAAACTACTTCCCAGTACTACTGAAGTTACTACTGTGCACTACAAAGCTTGCAAAAGGTACTTCCCCGTATATACTAGTTTGTACTACAAAGCTTGCACAAAGCACCGTTCCAGTACTACTTTGTACTACAAAGCTTGCACAAGCCCTTCCCAGTACTACTTTGTACTACAAAGCTTTCACAAAGCACTTCCCAGCACTACTTTGTACTACAAAGCTTGCACCAAGCCCTTCCCAGTACTAGTTTGCACAAAGCACTTCCCAGTACTACTTTGTACTACAAAGCTTGCACACGGCTCTTCCCAGTACTACGTTGCACTACAGAACTTGCAAAAAGTACTTCCCAGTACTACTTTGTACTACAAAGCTTGCACAAAGCCCTTCCCAGTACTACTTTGTACTACAAAGCTTGCACAAAGCACGTTCCAGTACTCAGTACTACTTTGTACTACAAAGCTTGCACAAAGCACGTTCCAGCACTGTACTCTGTACTGCAAAGCTTGCACAAAGCACTTCTCAGCACTACTTTGTACCACAAATCTTGCACAAAGCACGTCCCAGTACTACAAAGCTTGCACAAAGCACTTCCCAGTACTACTTTGTACTGCAAAGCTTGCACACAGTACTACTTTGCACTAGAAAAAAGCTTGCACAAAGCACTTCCCAGTACTACTTTGTACTACAAAGCTTGCACGCGGCTCTTCCCAGTACTACGTTGTGCTACAGAGCTTGCAAAAAGTACTTCACAGTACTACTTTGTACTACAAAAAGCTTGCACAAAGCACTTCCCAGTACTACTTTGTACTACAAAGCTTGCACAAAGCGCTTCCCAGTACTACTTGGCAGAAAGCACTTCCCAGTACTACTCTGTACTACAAAGCTTGCACAAAGCACTTCTCAGTACTACTTTGTATTACAAAGCTTGCACAAAGCACGTTCCAGTACTCAGTACTACTTTGTACTACAAAGCTTGCACAAAGCACTTCCCAGTACTACTTTGTACTACAAAGCTTGCACATGGCTCTTCCCAGTACTACATTGCACTGCAGAGCTTGCAAAAAGTACTTCACAGTACTACTTTGTACTACAAAGCTTGCACAAAGGCTCTTCCCAGTACTACTTTGTACTACAAAGCTTGCACAAAGCACTTCCCAGTACTACTTTGCGCTACAAAGCTTGCACAAAGCCCTTCCCAGTACTACTTTGTACTACAAAGCTTGCACAAAGCACTTCCCAGTACTACTTTGTACTGCAAAGCTTGCACAAAGCGCTTCCATGTACTACTTTGTCAAAGGAAGTTGGGAAGCAATCTTCCGATTTACGGACAAATAGAAGTGTGAGACTTGACATTGATGAAGGGCGGCGTGAGACAAATTAGAATTGTGAGTCTTGACATTGATGAAGGGCGGTGTGAGACTGTGAGACTTGACATCACATAACAATACATCATACATCGCAAAAAATTATAGGCTATGACACAAGGGGTGGTGACGAAGGGCAGTGGTGACCTAGGGAAGTGGTGATGAAGGGAAGTGGTGACGAAGGGAGTGTGGTGAGTGCGGTGACTTTGGGAAGTGGTGACGAAGGGAGTGCGGTGACTAAGGGAAGTGGTGACGAAGGGAGTGTGGTGACTTTGGGACATGGTGACTAAGGGAAGTGGTGACGAAGGGAAGTGGTGAGGAAGGGAAGTGGTGCATGATGGGAAGTGGTGACGAAGGGAAGTGGTGACTTTGGGAAGTGGTGACTTTGGGAAGTGGTGACTAAGGGAAGTGGTGACTAAGGGAAGTGGTGAGGGAGTGTGGTGACGAAGGGCAGTGGTGACCTAGGGAAGTGGTGATGAAGGGAAGTGGTGACGAAGGGAGTGTGGTGAGTGCGGTGACTTTGGGAAGTGGTGACGAAGGGAGTGCGGTGACTAAGGGAAGTGGTGACGAAGGGAGTGTGGTGACTTTGGGACATGGTGACTAAGGGAAGTGGTGACGAAGGGAAGTGGTGAGGAAGGGAAGTGGTGCATGATGGGAAGTGGTGACGAAGGGAAGTGGTGACTTTGGGAAGTGGTGACTTTGGGAAGTGGTGACTAAGGGAAGTGGTGACTAAGGGAAGTGGTGAGGGAGTGTGGTGACTAAGGGCAGTGGTGACGAAGGGAGTGTAGACTTTACATCAGATGACAAAGAGAAGCGGTGACGAAGAGAAGTGGTGACGAAGGGAAGTGGCGTGTTGGCAGATCGCACTGGAGTGGCTGCATGATTGTTGTCATCCGGTGTTGCCATGTGCGTAGAGAAATGCAGGTTTGCTACGTAATGCTGCAAACCACAATGTAATGGCTCCATGAATGTTGCATGGGCTTTGTTGTGGGGAGGAAGCCGGAGCACGAAAGCTTGTGTTTTTCCGTGTAAAGTGGCTGCAGGCGGCAGTGAAAGGTACCTCCTGTGCCTTCCGGTCGTAATGGGTTCCTCCTCTGTGTTCTGCAACGACTGGTTGTTCCTGTGTGCGTAGTTCTATGCGTTTCTTGGATCTGTGGCTGCAGATCTCAATGCAATGGCTGCATGATTGTTGTCATCTGGTGTTGCCATGCGTGTAGATACATGCGGGTTAGCCACGTGATGCTGCAAAACGCATTGTAATGGCTGGGGCTTGTGTTGGGGAGGAAGCCGGAGAACGAAACCTTGTGTTTTTCCGTGTAAAGTGGCTGCAGGCGGCGATGAAAGGTACCTCCTGTGTCCAGCGGGTCCGGCTGGGGTCGTTCCGGGCGTAATGGGTTCCTCCTCTGTGTTTTGCAACGACTGGTTGTTCCTGCGTGCATAGTTCTATGTGTTTCTTGAATCTATGGTTGCAGATCGCTGGCTGCATGATTGTTGTCATCTGGTGTTGCCATGTATGTAGATACATGCGGACTGCAGCCGCAACCGCCGCACACACGAGGTACCTTTCATCGCCAGCTGCAACCACTTCACACGGTTTGGTGCTCCGGCTTCCTCCCCAACACAAGCCCCATGCAACATTCATGCAGCCATTAGAATGCGTTTTGCAGCATCACGTAGCAAACCTACACGTAGCAACGCACATGGCAACACCAGATGACAACAATCATGTGGCCATTCCAATGCGATCTGCAACCACAGATTCAAGAAACGCAAAGAACTATGCACACTGGAGCACCCCCTCGTTGCAGAACACAGAGGAGGAACCAATTTGCGGATGAAAAGAGACCGCAGCCGCAACCGCCGCACACACGAGGTACCTTTCATCGCCGGCTGCAACCACTTTACACGAAAAAACAGAAGGTTTGGTGCCCCGGCTTCCTCCACAACAAGCTCCATGCAACATTCATGCAGCCATTACAATGCGTTTTGCAGCATCACGTGGCTAACCCGCATGTATCTACGCACATGGCAACACGAGGTGACAACAATCATACAGCCATTACACGAGTGTCTTGTTATGTGATGCCAAGTCTCACACCACAGTCTCACACCACCCTTCATTGAGTGTATTCTTATGTGATGTAAAGTCTCACACCGCCCTTCATTAGGTAAGAGTCATCCTTAACTTGGAAGATTGCTTCCCAACTTCCTTTGATTGGGTGGTCTAGTGAGCTGGAAGAATGGCAAAGATCCTTCGTCCAAAATGCGTGCAACGGGTCTTCCAAAAAAGCTCCTTTCAAAATGATAGCGATTGCCTATTATTGCCTATCTTCTACCGGGGTGCTCCTCTGGATCCTTTCCATCCCCAACAAATCCTTAAAACTTTCTCTGCAATGGTTCTGTATAGTTCATATGGCTTTTGCACATCGGTACTTCTTTGCCATCGTAAAGTCGAAGCAGCTGAGACAGAGCGACCTTGAGGGGAAGATGAACAAGAGCAGGCTCAGCAACTCCATTGCAAATATGAAAGGCAAAAAACTCCAGGCTTGTCTCAGGTTTGTCTGCTTTTTTCAGGATGGCTGCCTATCTTGCCTCAATAGCTCGTCCATCCCCAGGACCATGCCGAAAGCCAAGGAGGAGCACCTCGGGGCGCTGTCACATGGTCAAACCTCATGTGAATAGGTACTGTGCTACTTTATCATGATGTTGATAATATGATATACACTAATTAATATATTATATTATCGAAGGAAGTTGGGAAGTCAAACTTCCGACAATATGGACAGATGAAAAGCAGAGGTGGGAAGAGTCAGAGAAGAGAAGAGAAGAGAAGAGAAGAGAAGAGAAGAAGAGAGAAGAGAAGAGAAGAGAAGAGAAGAGAAGAGAAGAGAAGAGAAGAGAAGAGAAGAGAAGAGAAGAGAAGAGAAGAGAAGAGAAGAAGAAAGAAGATCAAAAAAGATAAAGTCTCAGAAGAAAGAAGATGCAGGCAGGTGCGCGAAAAGGTAGGAAAGTCGCGACACGCTATATTTTTTCCAATGATTTGAGGCTCCGAGGGTCGAAAAGTAGGCTCGCCAAAGCGGCGGGTGCGGAGCCAGCTGGCCAGATGAGAGATGAAAAATTGCACGCCGTTGTGGCGCGAAGCACATTTCGAAGTCAAAATGTACAAAACACACCAGGTCCGGACCATTTTTGGAAGTTGAGATGTCGAAAAAGTGCACGCCGTTGTGGTGCGAAGCACGTTTGCAAGTGAAAAAGCTAAAAACACCTCATGTTCGGACCACTTTTGGAAGTTGAGATGTCGAAAAAGTGCACGCCGTTGTGGCGCGAAACACATTTGCAAGTGAGAAACCTAAAAACACTTCACGTTCGGACCACTTTTGGAAGCTGCGATGTCTAAGAAGTGTACGCCGTGGTGGCGCGAAGCACATTTCCAATTCAAAATGTACAAAGCACATCAGGTTCGGACCGCTTTTGGAAGGTCGAAAAAGTGCACGCCGTTGTGGCGCGAAGCACATTTCCAAGTCAAAATGTTAAAAAAATTACATGCTCGCGCCACTTTTGGACGTTCAGATGTCGTTTCGCGTGGCAGGCGCAAGGGATTGTGGACCTTGTCAAAAGTGGGCAAACCGTGAAGGTTTTGTAGCATTTCCAAAAACGATGGCAGGCGTGGGACATTTGAAGAGGATCTGCAAAGATGCATTGTCCGTGGCAGGCGCAGTACAAGAGACATGTTCATCAGGGATGTTAGGAGGTCCGGGCGCTGATTTCCTGAGAGGGGTTGCATTTTGGAGCCTCTGATCTTCAGGTTTTGCGAGATGATTTTGCGTGACAGGTGCAGCACTTCGTATGACCTGGCATCACTTTTTCGTGGCAGGCGCAGTAGTTTAGACAGATGGACTGGAAAAATCGCAAAAAACGCATTGGTACGAGGCCGTCAGCTCTGCACTCAACTTTCCATTTTTGAACGTTGACAATTCCGAAAATTGAGGAAGTCTCGCAGAATTGCTTCGTTTTGGATGGTGTCAAGTTGGAAGTCTCGCAGAATTGCTTCGTTTTGATGTTGTCAAGCTCAGAATAGAGAATAGAATAGACAATAGAATAGAGAATAGAATAGAGAATAGAATAGAGAATAGAATAGAAAATAGTATAGAGTATAGAATAGACAATAGAAAAGAGAATAGAATAGAGAATGGAATAGAGAATAGAATAGAGAATAGAAAAGAGAATAGAATAGAGAATAGAAAAGAGAATAGAAAAGAGAATAGAATAGAGGTAGAATAGAGAATAGAATAGAGAATAGAATAGAGAATAGAATAGAGAATGGAATAGAGAATAGAATAGAGAATAGAAAAGAGAATAGAATAGAGAATAGAAAAGAGAATAGAAAAGAGAATAGAAAAGAGAATAGAATAGAGAATAGAAAAGAGAATAGAAAAGAGGATAGAATAAAGAATGGAAAAGAAAATAGAATAGAGAATAGAAAAGAGAATAGAATAGAGAATAGAATAGAGAATAGAATAGAGAATAGAATAGAGAATAGAATAGAGAATAGAATAGAGAATAGAATAGAGAATAGAATAGAGAATAGAATAGAGAACAGAAAAGAGAATAGAATAGAGAATAGAATAGAGAATAGAATAGAGAATAGAATAGCATAGCATAGCATAGAATAGAACAGAATAGAATAGAATAGAATTAGAATAGAAAAAGAATTAGAATTAGAATTAAAAATATAAATAGCAATAGAAACAGAATAGAATAGAATAGAAGAGATAGATAGATGGATGGATGGATGGATAGATAGATAGATAGGGAGGGAGATAGATAGATAGATAGGTAGATAGCTAAACAGACAGATAGATAGACAGATAGACAGATAGATAGATAGATAGGTAGATAGATAGATAGGTAGATAGATAGATAGAGAGAGATAGATAGACAGACAGACAGACAGACAGATAGATAGATAGATAGGATAGATAGGATAGATAGGACAGGTAGGATAGATAGGACAGGTAGGAAAGGTAGATAGATAGATAGATAGATCGATAGATAGATAGATAGACATAGATAGAGATAGATAGAGATAGATAGAGATAGATAGAGATAGATAGAGATAGATATAGACAGATATAGATAGATATAGATAGATATAGATAGATATAGATAGATCGATAGATAGATATAGACACATATAGATAGATATAGATAGATATAGACAGATATGGATAGATCGATAGATAAATCGATAAATAGATTGATACATAGATAGATAATTAGGTAGGTAGGTAGGTAGGCAGAGAATACCTTTCCGTCCATCAGTGGCTTGGCTCTGCCATCCGTGATTCACAACAACCAACCGCTCCTATAGGTTTCCTATTTTGAAACTTCCGCCACCGCCTTGTGCGGTACTACTGGTATCATATTATATGATATCATATTATATGAAATATTATATATATAATACTAACACGTAGCAGATTTAAAATCATTAAGATATTGAGAGTATATCTATTTACACAAATTCGTTGATTGAGACATTTTGAAAGACCACGGTTTCCCAGCTGCACAGTCCAAGGCACTGAATGATCAGCGTTGTAGAAAATATAGGCTGCCTTGGCATATCTTGGCATTGCTTGCAAAGCTTTCATAGCATTCCGCTTGAAGCGGTCTCAAGCAAAAACTCGTTCAAGTACTGTAAGGAAATCTCTGCAGCCTCACTTGAAACAGACCTGATCAATTCTATAAGAAAGCTGAGTGAGTGTCAAAGACAGCAGGATGAGGATCTGGTTTGGTCATGAGAACCTTTTCCAAGTCCAGATTCATGCCTAAGCTGTGCAGCAGTGTTTTGAACTGCTGGCACCCTTCATAGATCACAGAGAAATTGTACATATCTATATATATATACTGCACATGTTATGCCAAATATTGTCACATGTGATTGTATCAGTACGTATAAGTATTGTATATACAAGTGTTTCTCCCGGCTGCGGTCTGGATCACGACCATCAATTTCGTGAAGCGGGATCGGCGTGGCGTCTCTCAGCAGGTAGGACTGCCCGCGATGCAGGAGCCCCGGTCAGGACTTCCAGAAGCTCAGCACAACTCCAAAGATAAGAAAACCGAAGTGGGTCTGAAATGTGATATACGTAGGCATAGCTTCAAAATGGCCATTGAACGGAGAAAATGATGACCAACCAATGGATCTAGAGGTACCCAAGTAGTGACTCATTATTGACAGTCAACATGCACCGCCTATACCTTTCTGCCACATCGTGACATTGTCTAGTTGGTAAATAGAACCTCTGAGACTCAGAGATCATTTTGATCCATGGAAGGTACATGTCTTCAGTGGAAGATTGCAAAGAGGCGATTCAACAGTACCGAGTGCACCGGAAGCCTTTCCACAAGCACTTATGTGCAGCTTTGCTCGGAGTCGATCATGTCTTGCTTGCAGTTCATCCAATGCTTTGCGTAGTTTTGAAGAGTCCAATCTGCACACCAGCAAAGACGAAGCATCTAGGGACTCTGTCAAGAAGTTCTTCACAGAACTAATGCAATTTTCTTCAACACTAGTTCGACTTCACCCCGTATTGTGCTGAAGTCTGGAGGCATCTCATCAAGATCGTCAAGTGGGGAAGTGAAAACAGCATAGCGGCAAATGTATGTAAAAGTCGTGGAAACGATCTCTACATTCGAAGGCCTGCTCTTGAGGTTTCACATCTTTCACAGTAATTGGAAACGGCTTCAAATGGACAACAGCTGTGTCTTACTAACAAGGTTGTGTTTTCCTGGCCTTGGACCCTTCAAGTGCACTGCGTGGATATGATTGACATCCGCAACTCCGGGTCGCATGTCATGCCAAAAGCTGGGCATCAAATCAAAAAAATCATTGCAGGAGATAACCTCAGACTCATCAAAGCTCGAGCACCACATCGTGTGAAGCGGGAAATTCTTCCTTCTTGAAGCCAAAACGGCTAAAGAGATGATACTGGCTAGCCGACACTCAAACTGTTGCCATTCCCATCAAATTCAAAGCATTCGGTTTCAAATCTGTGGACACCTTTGAGACATTCCTATGGTAATTTCTGCTGGGCGTCTTGCACAGAACATCCAGCCTCCTTTGCAAGAAGTCTACCCATACCTGAATCTCTCACCAATAGCAAGCTGAACTGCATGAAAATGTACCACAGGGTACTCAACCGGCTTCGCTCGATAAATCGAGGACAAGCGCAAGACTCTACTTCACTCTACAATGATCTGCAATACATTGCAATACTTATCTTTTTTGGCAGCCCAGAGTATGCCATTACAATCTGAATGCCAGGCAATCAACACAACCGCAGGCCCACCTCTGCTGGCGGCAGGATGATTACTCGCCTTGGCCCAGGCAAAGAAGTTATCAAAGTCATCGCAAGGTGTGTCTGAGCATTGGATAACCCAACACTTGATGACGGTAAGATGGGCTACTTTGAGATAGTTTCCCTCAGCAAAAGGGCAATGTTGAATCATTTTGAAGTAAATGTCTCATGTTCAGACAGCCCCAGGTCCCTCTATCTTCGCTTCTCAATGTGCCAGAACCCAAATGCTCAGATCCGAACCGAGAAGCGCATGACCTTATCATGAAGCCTTATGCTAAGGTCGCTCATGGGCTTTAAGCTAAAAAACATTAAAAAGCCAATTGCGAAAAAGGAAGGAAAAAAGTCACGAACAACATGAGCTGAAGGAAAAGAGAAAACACTTCACGAACATTTGCTTTGGGTTCAATAGGTGTCGAATGAATTTGAATTAATGAGCCACATGCACAGCCGACCATCTCGAGCATCTAGAGTGGCTACCTTCGGAGGAAAAAGAATCTGAAGACAGAGAGACTACGCTGCGCCTTCCAAGATTTTGGTCTCAGCCAAACGTGCAGTCTGCATGACGTAAACTATGCAAGACTTGAATTTCTTCAACTAACTCCCTCTTGACTGTTGGCAACCAAAATCGGTTTAGACAATTGCTAAAGCAACCGCCGGGACCATGACATCGTGAATGCACCAATTGTAATGATCAAGTGAGCAGGGAGACAAGCAAAATCGTTCACTGATGTTCATTGTAGTCATTGAATGTCATTGAAATGTCATAAGGTTCGATGGGCGGTAATGACACCCCATTATAAGCTATACGTACTTCGGAAGGGTACCTTGAACTCCCAAAAAAACTACCCTCCTCTTCCAACAGCTCAGTCATTTTTCAGGGTTGCAGCAGCTGTTCTGCTGGGCATCTGGAAAGAGGCTACCGAAAGAGGCTACCAGCGCCTGTCCCAAGAAAATGTAAGCGAGAATCAGATTCTATGTGCAGCGCGAAGTTGGGTAAAAAGTGTCAGACTGAGACTGTACTGCCTATACTACACTATCACTACCTAAATCTACTTATATCATATATCCTTGATATGCCTTGGGCCGACAACTCTGCTGTGAGACTGAGCCGTTCCCTGAAGCTGTGTTGGGTTGAAAGCATTTCATAGCATTTCCAAACAATATGCACTTTAGAATACGTTGGAAACACTTAAAACATCTCAAACCATCTTAAAACATCTTAAAACATCTTGAAACATCTTAAAACATCTTAAAACATCTTAAAACCTCAGACCTGCCTCAAACTCCTTTGAAACCCAGAAACAGAATGACAAGGATTAATGATCAAACGCATGGCCAAACACCGCACTGGGAAGCAGCACCGAATGTACATGCTGAACTGCGAGTCCAAAAGCTCTCGAAAGTCAAAAAAAACAACTAAAACATACTAAAACGATTTATAATGTCCAGGCCACATATCCACTATTGTCCGTTCATTGAACCCCCTCTCTGAGGCATCCAGAGCTCTATGTGTGTATGCTAAATCAGAGGCATCAGCTGGGTGTTGATCGCCTCAGGCATAGCGTTCACATGTCTCGAGTTCCATTGCAACACTGCTGCCGTACACATGCTATCACGATCATTCACTATGTTTATTGATTGGAACAGCAGAGCGTGCAAGATCCATTCCTGCTTTCAGCACCGTTTGATCATGTTCCTGGTTTCAATATCTTCAATGTTTGGGTATGTTTGAGTGTCTTGCATCACTTTCATAATCTCGAAGCCACTGCAGCAGCACACGACTCTCAAACACTGGTTTGATCAAACAATTCTCAACGATTGAGTTACTAGGGCTAAGTCTGTCAGTGAAACTTTGAAATATTGAGATGTCCAATGTTTTTCAAACTTACAAGTGTCTGTTTCTTGTAGGACTGCGACGCTGTCATGATGGGTGGCATTGTCAACGGACTGGATCTCGAGCGGCTACTGCGACTGTCTAGACCTTGATGAGAGCATTGGCGTACTTTGTCTTGAAACTACAACAAATAAAAGATAAAGAGTTCAACACAGACGTTCGTGAGAGTTCTTTCTAGGTGCTCACATTTGCAAGTTGGGAATGTGACGCTCTTCTCTGTTCATGAAGGAGTCAACGATGGCACCTGTAAAGAAACGATTGAACGGATCCCGCTACAAGTAGTCTCCGGGCAAGCCGAGGCGGAAGTTTCAAATTTGAAACGCTTATAGCCTATAGAGCGGAGCAAAGGCTGTGCCTATAGGTGAAAGGCAAGCCTCCTGTGCATCGCAGCAACAAGCTCTTGACTTGTCAATCTGATGCCATGTCTTTCGAATGTTGAATATTACCTCATTTCATCTGATCTCATCGCATGGCAGCTTCTCTTGGAAATTGCTCATTGCATCCCTCTGTCACCGCAGTCTGTGTCATCCCATCTCATCTCAACTCATCTCATGCCTTCTGAGTTGCTTCACCTCATCTCATCTCATCCCATCTGATGTCTTCTCTCCCTTTCTCAGCTGTTCTCAGCTGATCACAACGGTTCTCATCTCTTCTCATCTCACCTGAGCTTTTGTCATCTCTTCTCATCTCATCTCATCTCATCTCATCTCTGCTTTTCAGATTTTCACACTTCTCAACTCTTCTCAGCTCTCCGCAGCTCATGTAAGCTCATCTTATGTGTTCTCATCTTTTCTCTCCTCTTCTCACATCTTCTGAGCTCTTCTCACATCTACTCAGCTGATCTCAGCTCTTGTCAGCTCGTCTCACCTCATCTCAGCTCTTCTCAGCGCACTCTCAAATCATCTCACCTTTTCTCTGGCCCGAAACCTGCTCCAAAAACGGATCTCGGCGCCAAAGCAAGCAGCCCCTATGCTTTCCGCGGAGCAGATTTGACACAGAGAAGCTTTTACACACAGCAAGCTTTTGCACGGAGTTAGGGAAGCTTTTATTCACAGCCAGCTTTTACACAAGCAAGCTTTTGTACACAGCAAGTTTTTACCCAAAAAATCTTTTACACACAGAAGCTTTTACACAGAGAAGCTTCTACACACAGCAAGCTTTGACACAAAGAAGCTCCTACACAGAAAAGCTTTTACTCACAGAAAGCTTTTACACAAAGAAGCCTTTACACAGCTTTTACACACAGAAGCCTTTACACAGCTTTTACCCACAGCAAGCCTTCACGCAGAGAAGCTTTTACACACAGAAAGCTTTAACAGTAACACAGCAAAGCTTTTACACCCAGCAAGCTTTTACACAGAGAAGCTTTTACACAGAGAAGCCCTTTCACAGAGAAGCCCTTACACAGAGAAGCATTTTCACAGAGAAGCTTTTACATGCTTTTACACACAGCAAACTTTTACACAGAGGAGCTTTTACAAACAGCAAACTTTTACGCACAGAAGCTTTTACACAGAAAGCTTTTACACAGAGAAGCCCGTTCACAGAGAAGCCCTTACACAGAGAAGCATTTACACAGAGAAGCTTTTACACACAGCAAACTTTTCCACACAGAAGCTTTTACCAGCAGCCAGCTTTTACACAGAGAAGCTTTTTCACAGAAAAGCATTTACACTGAGAAGCTTTCACAGAGAGAAGATTTTAATTACACACAGCAAGCTTTTAAACTGAGAAAATCGGTTGACAAATCACTATCGCAGCCTTGATGCAGCCACACTAATACGATTTACGATGTCCAGCTGCAGAAGACAATAGTATTACGCACGCAGCCGCGGCGCCAAGCAACCTTGGCGCAGCCGTTACAATGCGATTCGCAAAGACTGATTTGCAAAACACAATAGAACGATGTTTTGATAGTGGCGATGTTGTGATAGTGGTGATATTGTGACAGTGGTGATGCTGTGACAGTGGTGATATTGGTGGTGGTGATTTGTGATAGTGGTGATGTTGTCATAGTGGTGATGTTGTAATAGTGGTGATGTTGTAATAGTGGTGATGTTGCAATAGTAGTGATAGTGATTTCTAATTATCCGTTGCACGGAAGTTAGACTTTCAAACTTCCTTTGACAAGCCACTAGAAACGAGGTCATTCCATGTATCTAGCATGATGATGTCGCTAGCATAAGTCTCTGACAAAGACTAAACAAGCACAAAGAAGCTGCTTCAAGCTGCTTTACAATCTTCAACAAGACAACTGTCCACAACTTAAGGTGGCAATCTGCTGTTGCCTGAGGAAATTGGAGCAGAGTTGGCTTGTCCAAAGATTTCAGCTTTCTCGAAGCTCACTGGCCCATGCTCCAGTGACTCGTTCACCTCCAGTGCAGAATGTGTGCATCAAGCAAACACATTGCAAACACATTGCCCTCAAATGCATTGGATGATCCTGGTGATTTGCTACGTACATTTTTTGTCAATCGTGCTCATATACTCCATGCAGCATGATGGAGACCTGCATACATTGACATGTGCATGACGCTGTGTAAGCGATCGTGTTGGTGATCTTAACCTTCCTTGAACTTGCACAGTGGATTCAACACTGCTGTTGGGGCCAAAAAAACAAGAAATGATGTTACAGGAATTGTGAATTCATCGTCACTTTCAACATCTTGACCTCGCAGCCCCTGGCAAATTACATTAAATGCAGACTTCACAATCTTCACACTGAATCAGAATCAACATGAATCAACCCACTGCCAGTATTCAGCAAAAACTTCATCTACCTGTGCCAACATCTTTTCCCGCAAGCCCAGGAGATCAGATCGGTTGTAGGTCGTCCGCCTTGGCCACATCAACATCATGACTAATTCGTGATGGCAGTGATGGTAGTGATGGTAGTGCTGAGAGATGTACGCGAAGAGCACAGGAGCTGGTGAGTACTGCAGACAAGCCATTTTGAAACCTGCAGAGCAGGGAGAACATGGGAGAACTTCATTAGATCTGCAAGTAGGCACAGTGCGAACTGAATCACAACTGGGAAACAAGCTTTTCGCTATAATACCAAACTGGATGAACGTGAATCAGGCATGATCAGTCCGTCCTGAAAGGACTGTTTGCGCTTTGCCACAACAACTCAAGCATCGCTCATCCACATTCAGCACGGTTTGGCCATCTGCCTTCCAGGTCATGTTTCAAGATCTTCAACATGTAAAAAAGCATATAATCGCCGTGAGAGGTGCCTCACAAGGTGGCGAAGAAGCTCGGTTTTTCCGATTCTTGGTGCCTGGAGGCACTGCGAAAAATCAGGCCCAATCAAAGAAGCAACCAGCTCCCAACTTACGAGTCTTGTGCTTTCTGTTACGTTCCACGAGGTCAGCAAGGGTGAATCATTCGGGCATATATGGCATATATATGCATATATTTTCTATTTTGTGGGCTATCATAGGCTATCAAATGGTCTCACTCGTCATGTGTATCCGTGTATCCACATCCATGGAACATCATGGAACAAGGCACCTCGCGCTTTATCCACCGTCTCGTCCTGCACAAGTCAAACTGGCACATGAATGTGTGCTAAGCTGCTAAGATTGCTAAGTCACCTTGTAGCCCATCAAGGCAATCTTGGCCCGATCTTGATCGTCTTGAATGTCCAGCCTTGAAACCAGGGATAGAACAAGACTGATGGTGTGAATCCGAATTCAGGTCCATTGCTATGCTATATTCTCATAATATTCTCATAATTTCTCATATTTGTTCTCATCTGCTGAGTCTGAAAGAATCTAAATACCACATGAAATTCAAGCAGTTTCAAGCACACCTTTACACCTTCCTGGGCTGCAAACGCCGAAGCAGCTCTCTCACATTGGACCTTAGAATGTCGTCAAGAGTCCTCAAAGATCCCGTTCGCGAAGAAGCCACGACATGATGGATACAAATCAATTTAAGGCAAACAGGCATCAACATCAACATACATCAACATCAACATACATCAATTGAGCTGTGTCTAAAAGGTCTTGTTTTTCTGAAGGCGCTAAGGGAATGCTTACGCGGCAGCTTACGCGCTGCTTACGCGCCCGAGTTTTAGCTTACGCGCGGGAATAGCTTACGCTGATGCTTACGCACCCCAGGGTTTTGCTTACGCGAGGTCCTTAGTCTCAGTGATTCTCCCGTGATTCTGTATGTTTTCCTGAGGACTTAGTACCGTACCATGGTCCAAATCACGGTGCTCAAATGCTCCAGGCTGTTCGCCACATGTTGCGAAGACTCCTGCCTTGAAGCACCGGATATGACAGCGGAGTCTAAAGAGGGCCTAAAGAGGGCTTTATTGGCACTTGAAGGTGCTAGTACGGTGCTATTTGAATGACGACGACACCTTCAAAGAAAGATGGTTAGAGGCTGGCAGAAAATCACGCTGAGACTGCAGCACTATAGCCAGCTGCTTGGCGACTGCTTTGATCTCTACCTGCAACCAAACTGTTAGGCGGTGGCACAAATTACCAAAAAAATGTGTGGCCCTGGTTCAGTCACAACCAAAGCTGATGTGCATGGTTTATTGCTGGGGATCACATTTCAGTAGTCATGGTTTGCTGCACCTCCTGGCTGTTGCGGTCTCGTCTTCTTAGCTTTCCTTGCATTGAAAACGGAGAGTGGGCTGTCACCACATGCTGAACTGCCAAATTTACGTTCAGGTATATCATGGATGTTAATGGTAATTATGGATAAAGCATGATAAAATCAAAATAAACTCCGCTGCTTTCCAAGTAATGTTGAAATGCTCTCAGCTCGCATCAACCTTCATCATTTATCTTAGCATCATCTCCGCTGGCCCTGCAAGCACATACTTGGCGCCAGACCAACTTCCTCGACTTCAGATGTCACCTAGCTTAGCAAAGTTTACCAAAGTAGCATCAATCTACTGCAATCGCTGAAGGTAAAACCAGTAGACAGTTACTTTCCGCACAAGAAATCAAAATCGCATTCATGCCAATCCTGGAGACAGGCAAACACACAGTATTGGGTAGCTAACTCCGTGCGCTAGGGTACAGAATCAAAGCAAATACAATGTGATTGCATACAGATGCTTGACAAGCACACAAGGTAACTGCTACTCACTAGAGCGTAGATCAGAATGCCAAAGTATTTGTTCTCTGCGAAGTCTTTGATTCTGGGCCTGCCTATCAGTACCAATTCAAAATCTGCAATTTCTGCAAAACCAGCATCCACACTAATAAGCCCGGAGGTTCTTGAATCCCCATAGACATCCATAGACCCAAAAGACCTGTCTGACCAAGTCTTCAGTTTGAGCTTGGGATGCACCTGTCGTGTCAGTGGTACAGAAAAGCATGTGACAAATGTAAATTGGACAGTGCTTCATGTGCTTTGGATGGCATTGGATGACATTCATTGACATTCCATTTGCATCTCAAGAGCATCGCAAGGAAAGCACGGCAGGTGCGCAAATGCTTTCTTCGAGCGACCGCCGGTATTCACCTAACCCAGATGTCCACCCACAACCAAATGGCAGTGTGTCAAAACCTTGTACCCCTGGTGAACATCAAGATAGCTGGTAAATGGATGTTCATCCCACTAAAAATGGTAGGTATTGACCCATACCCAAATAGGTTCTCTGAAAAGCTCTGAGGCAACAACGCTCGGACTGCATGAACTCATCGACCTGTCCCAAAGTTCAAGGTCCAAAGACCAGCGCGTTCCATATGGATCGATATGGCTTATCCCATAGGATCCATGTATGGTATATATGCTAACATTGGGGGTATATTGATGGTAAATGTTACCATATATAGCATACATGGATCCTATGGGTATGGCTCAAATCAAACCAATGGAGACAAAATGTGTGCTATTTGCAGCTCAAATGTCCAGGGCTCTCCAAGAAACTCATGCCTTTTGTCGTACTTGGGCAGCTTCTTTTAGCCTAGCTCAATGTCCAAAGTGGAAGCTGGGGCCACTGAAGATGCTGAAGTCATTTTCTCTGAGGGAAGTGCTCCTCCTGATATGCTGTTCGCACCTTGCAGAAAGGAAATTCAAGCATGTAAATTAATGTAGACAGCAAATGCATGCAAATGCCTTAAAGGTGGTGAGTTATGACTCATGACTCATGACTCTTGGGCAACGTCACAGCCAAAAAAAATAGACACACTCTCCCACTCTGTTTTCTTTCACAACACCAGGCTGCACAACTCTCAGGCTTGGGTCCCATTGCGCCTCCTGCAGCATGGCGGCATTGTGAGCTGCCACTGTGTTGGTGGCAGTTTGAAAGTGCTCTTTCATGTCGCTCATCATCCTTCGCAAAGGCAACTCCACTCACTTGAAGGGTGGATTCATGGGGATAGACATTCGTTCCTGATTTGAGAAGCGAGGCTTCACGAAAATCTCAACCATCTCACCATTCTTGCAAATCTAATTTCGAAACACTTAGAAGGTTGCGATAGTCAAGCCTTTGACCTTGCAAGTCTTCTGATGTTGCATAGATCGGCCGGAAGGTGACTTTTATCTGGGATGCAAAAAGATATGACAATAAGTGAACCACCATCAACCTCCATCTGTCCTGTCAACTGTCTGCTGCAATGCAGTCACATTGTTGTTAGTCTCCAAGGTGAAGTTGTTTACCTGCCAAGATGAACTGCAGAATGATCATGAATGATCCATACGGGCTTGTAAAATCTAGTACCCCCAAAATGTTAATCATCAGTGTTCCACATTCAACGGCCATGTTGAATCATTCGATCCATTCTGGGATATCCATGGGTATCCTCATTTTCAGGACTCACCAACGGCTGCAGGATCTATCAGGGCCTCCTCCTGCACCATCTGCAGCTGGGCGATGCTGGCCTGCGTGGCAATACGTTGCAATAGGCGTCTGCAAATCACATCGAGGCAGCCAGCCGCGTAACCGCGTAACCGCGTCGCCGCGTAGCCTTGTCATGCTTCATGGAGGCAAACTCCGTGCTCATGCTGGTGACCTAAGTTTCGGTGGGCATGTCGTATCATTTCGTGAGGTCTGGTACAGCAATACTCAAACATGCCCAAATCATCTTAAACATCTTAAACCTTAAGAAATGATGGCGCTATTGTTCTAAGGCAGCCACAACCTCATTAGTGCGGGAGAGATCATGCATCACCTTCGCTAGGCCTTGCGCCGTGACAAATGGGCGATTCGAAAGGCAACACACTTCCTCTCCATCGATGATCTGTGTGCCGATTGTGGTGGTGACAAGGAGGAAACTCTGCAAACCAAGATCATAAAATATCATAAACTATCATGAATCATGACTCCATTTTCAGATCTCAGCAAGCTTCACACATAGCTTCAGATACAGTTTCTCCGCTGTCTATTTTACTATTTTTATTTCAGAAAGCCTCTAAATGCCCAGTGGTAGCAGATGCACCCTTCAGCAGGTGGGCCTGTTTCTTCGCCCCACAGGTCATCACTCAGTTTGTTGTATCTGTTCTCCAAATTCACAAGCTTCACCTGCATCACACGCCGGTCTAGAGTCTAGGTCATGACATGTTGATCATTTTGCATAATTTTGCCAGTGATCTGAGCAAACCGTTCAAAAATGATCGAATATGTTGCAGATTCTTCAAACTTTGCTGAACAACAAGGTGCTGATCCGTGATGATTTCGTCTACTAGGTCAAGAAATGCCTGACAAACAAAGCCACACCTCTAGGTCAGTTTTGAAAACATTGAGCATCTTGTTCTGCTGGCCAAGTCGTTTGTCTGTATCAGCTCTCAGCCTCACTTACACCGACTTACACATTCTAGGTCATTGTCATTGTCAGGCTTGCTCTGGGTCGGTAGTGCTTATGCATCTTCAATGTCTTCGTTAGTTTTGTTTGGTGTGCAACTTATGACGAAATTACAGCATTGGTGCATCTTGTAGTGCCATTGATACTTCATGATACTTCATTTGTTGCTGGTTGGGACATTTCACATGTCGTGATATTTTATCATACCTGAGAACTGGGCGAGTCGCCAATGTCCTGGACGCGACCTGCGAACATGTTACAAGATGTTACGAGATGTTTCAAATAGGATCTGTCTGGCCCTGGGATCCTTCCACATCCTTCCACCACCACGATACCACAATATGCCACAGAAATCGCTGTTTGAAACCCGAACATCTCGCATCATCTCGCACATCTCACCTAGCTCCCCCACAACTCGATCAACAGTTCGTTGGGCCCCTTGGACGTATGCATCCATGCCTCAGTTCACGAAATGACTCACTCCACAGGAGACCACAGGAGACCAACGAGACCTAGGAAGTCCACGTCGGGTTATCGGAGGCACTGCCCAACATCTACATGATCTGAATGCACTGGTTGTGTGCTTTGTATTGCTGAGCCCTGAGGCGTTCCAATTCATACCGGAAAACGTCGAGGTCCTACGGGCAGCCAAAGCATACAGCCGACTAACATGGACTCAATGCAAGGCGCGCAGCTGCAACTTGTTGCAGGGCTTTGATGTTTTCTTTCTCGCGCGGTTGGTCACAGGGCGTCACTATGACTGCTCCATTGAGCCACCACGTCCCACTCTTTGGCGTGCAATGCTGTGGATCGAACCTGCACAGCTCCACGCTCCGGCTTTCATGTGGAGCATTGACATCATATGACATCAACTGTTGACATCATTGACTTTTTTCTCCCTCAACTGTTCTACACTTCTGACTCGCCTCTCGCAAGCAGTGGTGTTTTAGCACGGGATCCAAAACAACCTGCGGGTTTGCAAGGGTGGGTGATGGTGGGTGCCATTTACAAGCAAGCAATGCAATCAACCTAAAATATCATAAAGCCTTAATATAAAGCGAGACAGAAGCCTTTTCATTCAAGTTGGAACCCACAAGCATTGTTGCACACAAGCACCTGCCTGAAGGATGTTGTCCAAAACAGAAGTCCTGTGAGCAGTTGCACTTGGATTACCTGCCACGGACTGCTGCTGATGGCGACATGCTCGTAAGAACCGATGGTTATGGAAGAATGCAGAGACGGGGAGTATAATGGCACAAGAAGGCACAACAAGGTATATTATAACTCCATAACATAACATTGTACGAGTATCACTATAGATGTATTACATTGTATTACAACATGGTTCTATTTATATTGCAACTAATGACTATTAATAGAATATTAATAGTGCATCCTATTGCAGTCATATGCAGTAATAATGTTGCAATTACCAACGATTACCAAAGCCAACGTAGAGAATCGTAGAGACCACAACTGCACTTTGTTTTCATCATGGGCCGCCGTGGGCCGCCCTACCTCGAATTGGGTTCAAGGACGGGCCCTGGTTGATCTCCACAAGCCAAGGGCGCATCCATTTGTCAATCAAAACATCTGCACCCAAGACTTCGAAAGACAAGGGGCCTGCCAAGATCAAAGCTCAAACAAGAGGCTCAAACGGCTCAAACAGCTCAAACGGCTCAGACATCCACAATACATCACAAAACTCATCAGCCATCACATCTTGGCTGTGAATCGTTGCACAAGGACTGAAAGATCTGAAAGGGATTGAAAGGGGATGAATTTGGCAAAGTCTGTCGCTTCAACCCTGCCTTCGTCTTGGGAAGTCTCTGAAAAGCGACTTAAAAATGGACCGATGCAAGCCTGCCAGAAGGATCACATTCACTTCCAACACTGCGCAGCTCTTGAATCAACTTGGACCCAGCCTGGAACATCTCGATGACACATGGCCAAACGGTATCTGAGTGCTGCCATGCCGTACTGCTTAACCCATCAACGTCTTTGAAAACATCAAGGGTTGAGTGGACATGCCGAGCTGGATCAGGATCTGCGGCATCATACGTGCGCGGATGCAATCTACAAATGAAGTTCCTGCGAGCCAAGGCTAAAGCAATGCGAGAATCCTTGTCTGCAAACAGCAGAAGGAGAATATAGATTCGTAGCGTCATCTTCCGACCTTTGTCATCCAATAAAACATCTGACACTTCTTGTTGTGCCACGAACAGTGGCTGCTCTTGCGCTGGCAAACTCAGCCAGGCTTTGTGGCAGGCTTCAACTCCCAAGTGGACACTCACTCCCTCGTTGCGTTCACAATGTGTATGCTTCAGGAAAAAGAGGCTGGTGCGGGCATTCAGATCAGTGGTATTGAAGGCTTTGAGTGCTTCAGGGGAAAGGAATGTTGTTGGCGCCCAACCACTTGCACCAGAGCTTTTTAAGTGCAACGCCAGCAGTCTCTTGTCGCCCAGGTCTTGGAAGATATTAAATTTTCGACGCTCGATGACGGCGCGGTGCTTCGGATCCACGTCAGTGTCAGGCTCCACGCGCAGAGATGGTGGTCCGGTACCACGTGCTCGGTATGCACCAAAGATGGCCAGTTCCCCAGGTCTTCCAAAATTCAAGCCCCGTTTGGCCAGCAAGGTCGGCAACGAGGGAGCATTGGAATGGAAAGCCAGCTGATTTGCTTCTTTCAGTGCCAAACAAGCTGCATGATCACAACATACCTTGCGAGGAGCGAAGTACAAATCATGAACAAAATCAATCCAGCCGATCTAGCCATATCGAATTTACTGATTTTTCATAGGTCTACACCGCTGGTCGACAGCCACAACAACCAAAGACATACAAAGACTGCAAATCATTGACAATAAGACATGAGAAGACAAGAGAATAAGTCTCTCAATGATGTGATCGGTCACCAATCATGGAGTCTCTTGCCCCATGCCACGTTGCGGTGAAACATGCCATCCATCCTTTCTGACCGCACAACTCGTCATGCCCCAGGAGCCTTGGATTTGAGCCCATTGCAGAACTCGTCATGCTGGACCAACGCCACGTGGTACGATTTGGAGAGACTGAGCATACTCCATCTCTGATAGTTCAGTCCCTGTTGATGGTTTTATATCCCAGTGAAGCTTTACAAAATCCCTATCAATTCCCTATAAATCATATATGAAATACGTATATTAATTCTTTGGATATCACATATTACACCATCCCTGTAAAATCCGTAAATTCTCATATTAATCCCATTGTATGACTGAGTTATTCTGATCAACAGTCCGCCTTCAAATTGGAACCTGTCCAGACCTGTCCTGCTTCATGCAGCTCAAGGAGTCTGTTGCGGTGGCTTGCCACTGCCTGGTCCACGGAGTTACCTTCTGGTAATCAAAGGTAACCATGGGGAAATCCCGCCATCCCCTATAAATGGCTGTTTAAGTGAAGAAATCATCGAAGTAAATGGGGAATCAATGGGAACTATCGATTGCCATGTTTGATTACCCAGAAGGTACACCGGTCAGAAAGTTGTGGAGAAAGTGTCAGGTAGAAAGTGTCACACTTGTGACGAGTTCTGAAAAGTGCAAAAGATCAGATTTCGCTGGGCTTCGTGCTTTCTTTCCGAATCGTACTTTGACAATTCGGCTTTGAAGTTCTCGATGTTTGCAACCTATCAAGCAAGACACAGCAATGGCCTCACTCAGACTGACAGTACGGTAGAGATTGTTCAAGAAAGACTTGCACTTTTCTGATTCACCAAACACGTCCATTTTGAGACATCTTCGAAGGGTAAACGTAGTGCACCTGCTGTTCAACTTTGCCAGCAGTAAGCCTTAGTAATTTGAAATGCTGGACCCTAGCTTTCCACCAATCATGAAAGTCTCTCCAAGCTCCTTGTGCCATTCTGCCAGGCAGCAACAAGTCCGAGATGTGGCTTGATTTTAGCTGAAGATCTTCCTCCAAAGCATCGCTCTAACAAGCGTCATGAGATCAAAAAGGTATCAGAAGTGCAAATTGAACGCAAATTGATGGGATCCAATGGATAGAGAAAGTGCAAAAACCAGCAGAAACCTCGATCTTCACCACCTCTTTCTCCAAAGCCTTGGTTTTGCAGAGTGTGTGTGGGTGGGTGGGTCCATTGCTAGACCAATTCTGACTCATGCCCATGTCAATCATATCATCATGTCGATCATGATCTATAATTACTTGGTGAAAATATGTTCAAAATGTTCAAATACCCAGGCGACAGTGCAATGATCAAGATGACCGTCAGATGACAATTTGCCAAGTGCATCCAAGTGCTGCAACATTGTCAGGAAGCCTGAAACCTTTTCTGAAAACCTGACGAAAAACTGACGAAGGGGTTCCAGGCGGCAGTTCTGCGAACGGTGGGCGCGAAGATGTCGAGACAATGCCTTGGAGTGTGCGGAGATGTGCGGAGTGTGGTTTCTTCCATGGAGGATTCTTCCAATCTTCATAAAAGTAGGCTCCACACTGTCTTAGTCTGACCTTCCAGGGACATTCAATGCGCATCAATGCATTTTCATGCATTTTCAATCTTCAACATCCTTCAACATCCTTCAACATCCTTCAACCCTGAAGCATCCCATCTCAAGTACTGCAATTCCAAGTGCTCACCGGTGCCCACTTCTGCAGTTTCTCTGCCTCCAGAGACGCCATCTGCACCTCATGCTCACTCTGCGTGATGCTCCCTGGCAAAGGCGTGAAGCCTCATGGGAACATCAAAGATATAAACAACATTGAACAACCCAACAAATATCAACAAATCAGGTATCCAAATTATCCAAAGACTCATGGAACATGGAACGCTTAAAAGTCACCCACGGATGTTGATCCACTGAGATCCTCACTGGGTACTTGAGCTGCCTCTGCGAGCAACTTTTCATAGTCCTGGGGTCCCAAATGGTACCAAAAAAATCCAGAAAAATCAAAATGTGCACATCTGAGATCTGCTGAGTCGATCTGCAGAAAAAGTTTGAAAACACCACAAGAAACTCTCCAGTCTCTCCAGGTCAGTTGCCACAAGATCCCGGCCACTGGTTCCACATCCAGGGAGGCGAGGTCCAAACCTACTAGAATGTGTTCGTCTACCACACAGGCTGAGTTCATGAAGAATGAAACCGCATGAAACCGCAACAATCAAAGTGTTGACCTTCCAATTTAGATCAATTTAGCCTAGGAGCTTTGGCGTGTCTGTCCAGTTGACTCATCTGCCATCCCCGTCTCGTCCGGCTCTTCCGGCTGCATGAAGTGCTTTGGTGTTGATGCTTGCATTCTGCTAGGTGGGCACGCACATGGTCGACCGCAGTAATCAAGACAATCGTGCGCTTCATGGATTGGAACAGCTCCCAAATGATCAAACTCTATAGAGGAATCTTCTGGGTTTTCCTGTTTTGCATGACAAGCTGTACTAAAGAAGCAATGCGATGGTACCTCTTCAACCAACATTGTCTTGCCGAGTGTTTGTGCTTGCAGCTTGGATGTGTTTTGACTTTCAGAGCTGCAAAAAAAACTGCACTCTGCCAAACCCAGACATGGCATTCAAACCCTCACAGCGCGCATCTGTTGTCATGTTGCTTATTTGATTTAGATTATATTTCGCATATTTACTCATATTTACCCAAGATGCAAATTTCAGACGGGAAAAAGTTTCACGCTCCTTTGCCATTGCATTTGGGCAAGAGTCTTGGCAGTAAATCCGTTGGCAACCACTTCTTGTGCCATCCCATGTCATACCCGCTACGTCCCACGTCGCACTGTTGTGCTTTTCTCATTTTTCTCTGCAAAATCCAATCGATCCTTCAACCATCTGTCTTGATCCTCCTGCTCAGCAGGCCACTCCCAATAGTTCACCTGAAAGAGGGAACAGCACCAGACAACTGCCCAAAAATGATGACCCCAAACAGGTGATGTTGGTTGATGTTTCTCGATGTGGCGCATAGACGTAGCCACGATATGCCAAGGTTAGCGGATAGCAAGACTGGTCGGCAAAACCGGCAATTTCTCTCATGTTTCCTCATCCATTTGCTGATTCCTTTCACTCAAAAATGCAAAAAAGGATCAGCAAGTGATCTGCTTTGCCCACCCATTTGGGGGATATCAAAAACAACTCTCAATGGTTTAAACATGTTTAAACTTTAAACTTGTTTAAACATGTTCCCCGCAACCCCTTAGTTCGCCCACACTCAGAATTCACATCACGAATTGCAATCGATTAGGAAGATCAACAAGGGTATTAGGGTTATAAATGTCCACCCCCGTTGAACTTTACATTCAATTAGGAAGATCAACAAGGGTATTTGTTATAAATGTCCACCCCCGTTGAACTTTACATTCAATTAGGAAGATTAACAAGGGTATTTGTTATAAATGTCCACCCCCGTTGAACTTTACATTCAATTAGGAAGATCAACAAGGGTATTTGTTATAAATGTCCACCCCCGTTGAACTTTACATTCAATTAGGAAGATCAACAAGGGTATTTGTTATAAATGTCCACCCCCGTTGAACTTTACATTCAATTAGGAAGATCAACAAGGGTATTTGTTATAAATGTCCACCCCCGTTGAACTTTACATTCAATTAGGAAGATCAACAAGGGTATTTGTTATAAATGTCCACCTCCGTTGAACTTTACATTCAATTAGGAAGATCAACAAGGGTATTTGTTATAAATGTCCACCCCCGTTGAACTTTACATTCAATTAGGAAGATCAACAAGGGTATTTGTTATAAATGTCCACCCCCGTTGAACTTTACATTCAATTAGGAAGATCAACAAGGGTATTTGTTATAAATGTCCACCCCCGTTGAACTTTACGTTCAATTAGGAAGATCAACAAGGGTATTAGGGTTATAAATGTCCACCCCCGTTGAACTTTACATTCAATTAGGAAGATCAACAAGGGTATTTGTTATAAATGTCCACCCCCGTTGAACTTTACATTCAATTAGGAAGATCAACAAGGGTATTACGCATGAAAAAAGAAGTCGTCCGACAGACGGGAGTGGGGCGCGGGCAAACTAAGGGGTTGCAGCGAACATGTTTTAACCATTTATCACTGAGTTATTACAGTTTCCCTTTGGCAACTCGCAACCGCAACGCTGTCGCACCTGGCACACTTTGGCACCTGATGCTGCCAGTGCAGCACGACGCAGTCGACAGGATGCAAGAAGCTCACGGCTACCAACGTAGAAACCTGGGATCTGCATTCGCCAAGGATTACAATGAAGTACAAAGATCAATAAAGATCAATCAATTACAGATCACAGATTACCATGATATATATATATATAATATATCATGATTCATGATCATCATGGTGTCTCATGGTGTCTCTCTATCTGTGATTGTCTCTCTATGACAGTTGACATTTAAAGGATCATGGCTCTGATTCCGGGTGCATTGGCCTGCAGCCTGCAGCTCAGTGGCGTTGCTGGCTATTCACCTCCACGACAACGCCGCCGCCGCCAACGCCGCTGTGAAAGCGACAGGCCAGGTCAGACCGAAATCCCTGCCCTGGCCATGCCACCAGCACCTCTCCGTGGTTGACCTGGACAGGGAGTCATCACTGCTCGAACAAGTCGAACTGCAAAAGGTGGACGTGATATGACGAAGTTGCAGTCATGAAATTGAGCAAATCCAATCCAACCACAATAGCAATCAACGCAATCCAGGGCATGCTGACACGGGGGTCGATTTGGCCTTCGCATAGTTTCGCAGGGAGGCAAACACTGAGCGCAGGAAGCCCCCATCCGTTGATGGCACCAGGTCGTGTTGAGGTCCGTTGGATGTAGAGAAGACCTCCGCTTAGGACTAGGATCATCCTAAAGGATGTCAATCTTTACAAGTTTGTGCTCATGCCCCAAAGACTTGACACCTAGATGAACCATGATGAACCTAGTTTCTTGAGAGTGATGCCAGTCAGATCATTAAGGTATATAGTCAAATCTATTCTATGTTATTTGTTGCTATTTACTGTATACAATATTATTTAATGCTGACAGGCAAAAATGATAATGCGATCAAACATATCAAACCATATCAAACCTGTTTTAAAGGTATCCAGTCTTGTCATGTCTTGTCCAGTTTTGGAAGCCACTGTGCCTCTTCAGACCAGTCAGCCAACCATGTGGCATCACCAGTGTCTTTCGCCTGTCATCATGTCGCTTCCAAGGAAGATGTTGCCACAGAGTTTGTTTCTGGCAAAAATGCGATTTGTATGCATATTTCAAGGCATGCCTCAAATCATGTAGGATTCACACTACTAGCATTTTTGTGAAAGGAGCTCACTGAAGTTTGCTTGGTCTCTGGCCTTACGAAGCCACGCATGCGATGAAGCCGAGATTTCCCCAGCACACTTCAATCGAAGAGAGGCTGATAGGGATGTGAGATCTGTGGCACAATGGACTTTGGCCGCATGAAACAAAGAGTTCATGGTCTCCTCTGACAGTTCGGCAAAGTCCAACAGTGCCGCTGCAAAGAGGTCCGCCGTCAACGCAGGCAAGGATCGTTGCCAGGTACCACGTGGAGAAGCGAAGCTTTGATCGATGGCCCACATCATAGCCTTCACTGGATGTCCCAATGGTGCCATTCCACGCAAAAGTCTTCCAGCCAAGACAGGGGAGATCGGAGAGATTGTGTCTGAGAGCTCTGATCCGCCCATGGCATCAAAGAGCTCCACATCTTTGATGCGGAAATGGCCATGCATTGCCAGCAAAGCCGCTGCAGTTCTGAAGCGAAGTGCTTTGCAGGCACAAAGTTCCAGCGTCAACGGTCGAATGGAAGCCAGGAGCTGCTTACCATCTGCTGACAAAATCTTTGAAGCTTCTGCAATTCGCTCCAAAGCAGCTGCAATACTGTTGGCAACTTCAGAGGATTGCTTGTGTTGCGCCAATTGAGCAACCTGCTCCTTTGCAACCTCCGCCAGTCTCTTCTGAATGAGTGTCACCACCTCTTGTGTTAAGTTGATATCACAACTGGACATGGCCTGCAAAATCAACCCAAGATCCACAAATGAACAGCTTCTCACTGCTTGTGGCAAAACTCGCAGAGCAACAACGCCCAGAAAGGCTCCACGGCCAGTACTTGGCAACCTAGCCAGATTGCTGCAAAACATTGCCAATTGGGGCGTTGAGAACATGCCAACGTATCGCAAACCACATGCGGCAAAGATGTAGTTTAGCTCCTTCTCCTTTCAGGATGCGCAGTTTTTTGCTTTGAAACCCAATTTGCTCTGAACTTCTGGTGGTAAATGGTGGTAAGCAATCAGCAATCACTGTGATTATTGGCTCTTGTGGTCAAGGTCTATTAATTAGTCTCGCTGTACTACATGTACATGTTATGTTCATTCCCTGCAAGACCTTGGACCCATAGATGTAAAGTACAAGACCACTGAGGACTGACGATTGGAAAACTTCCAAATCACAGCATCACCCTCATGCGAAAATCTGCATGTTCGGTCCTAGTCCAATGAGTCTATGTAATAAGCTGTTTATCTTTCCATTTGCTCCTCCAAAATGTTGAGCTTCACAGCGGAATTCGACAGGTGCGCCAAATCTTCCGGCTCAGCCAACTCTTCCAGTAGGCCTCGTGAAAGCCAACGCTGGACGAAGTTTTGAAAAATGTCGCTTGCCATGTCCTCAGTCCTGAGTTCAAACAAGCAGTATCTCAACAGAGCCAGTCAAAGATCACATCCGATGGCAGTAAAGAATAGTAAAAATCATGTAGTTTTCTTTCAAAGCAAAACAGTGCATCCTCTTGCGGGATAAATCGTCTTTAATCGTCTTTAGCTTAGAGTGGAATTGCACAGCATTGCACAGCATTGCACAGCATTGCACATAAACACAGAACCAAAACCAGAAAAGATCTGAAAAGTGTGTCAAAAGTTTCACTTCCGAACAGCGAGCAAGCGCATCAACGACGAGAGCTGCTTGTGTGATGGTGAAGTCAGAGACACACGGCCTGCGTCGGCGAATCCGAGAATGAAACAAACAGAGCTAGCAGCTGAGCTAGCAGTCAAAGCGCTGTCACTCTTCTCAAATCTTCTCAGCTTTTCACACCTTTTCAATATAGTCTAGGGAGTTGAAAGAACAAAAGAGTACAAAAGGGCATAAAAGGGCAAAGAAAATTGCATGGCATCGTCTCTCACTTTGCCCCGATTCACAAACTCACGGACGGGACCAACCAGCGTCCTCACGGCATTGTTGACCAGAACAGTAAATTGTTCCTTGTCGCAGTGCTTCAACACAGCAAATGCGTTCAGAGCCATCGTTGTAGCCACCGGCGGAAGCAGAGTGGATGATGCATCTGCACATAAACGATCGCCTAGTCTCTGCAGAAAGGCTTTGTTTCTGCAGGAAACCCTCGAAAAGGCATTGGCCAAACTGCTCACATCAATACTCTCCAACTCGTCTAAGCTTTGTTCTGCGAAGTGCTGTGCAAAATCATCCAGACTCTCTGCGCCACACCTCGGGTGTAAAAAAGCTGAAACACACGGCTCAGAACTCAAGTGATAGCTGCATGTTTGATGACTGCACCCAAGCATGATCGAAAAAGTTGGAATCTTCTCATTCTGCCAAGCACCTGAGCTTTGCCAGGGAGATCGCCACAGAACAAAGGTCTTTGGCGGATGCATTTTCGTCTCCTTGCCAGGATGCTTTTAGCAAATCCCGAAACACTGCTGAATCCTGGGCTCTGAACGGCTCTGATGGGGCAGCTTGGGCTGTGATTTTCGAATCACGGAACTGTCAAGGTCGCAGCAAAGTGCATTTCTAACAAGGGAGACCCGTCTGAAACATAGCAATGCCATGCAATGTCCAATTCTTGATCCTTTGGCTAATCTCTGGCTCATGTGGTAAATTAATGTAAATTATATATATAAATGATCATCATTGATCTCTGGTACAGTATCACTTGTTTTCGACATCTTCCGACAGATAGATTTCAGCTAATTGGGGCCTTTTGACACAGGCACCCACCCCCTTGAAAATTTGGACGCTTTTGGCAATTTAAAATATATGTTCATAATGATTATTCATAACTTAACTTTAACATCAACATGATGCCAAAAAAAAGGCTTCAAACCGACGCAGCCCGGGCGCTTTGATGCCCACTGCGGCATAGCCCTGCAACATGCGCCGAACATCTCGAAGAGTCAACTGTTTTCGCAACTCCAAGGCACGGTCGCTATACGCGCGCCACAGGGACTGTGAGTTGTGGTTGCCTGCGAAAGATCGAAGATCTCTCAGGTCGAAGGGTTGGGGTCATGTTGATATGATTCAAATGAATTACGTATGAATTTCTTTGAATAGTATGTATGTTGTTTGTATGTTCTTGATATATAGTATAATTTAGATTAATTCAGCATGCATGATTATATTATAATTTATGATTGTGGATAGTATGACTGAACAATTGCTCCCTACCAGTACTGAGCAGACTGCAACCACTCAGAAGTTTACCAGCACCATCCAGCCCCACGCTTTGCCTGCGCCTGCTGCAGCCATGGCAGAGGCTAGAACATGCGGGGCCATGTGCTTCACCTCTCGCAAATCCAACTGGAAATCCAACAGTGGCGACCTACCAGGGCTGAAATTGATAGAAAATTTGTCTGTCAGGCTGCTAACATCTGCCAACTGTCTAAGTTCAAATATTTCATCGCGAAATGAAGCGATTAATGAACACCGTTCTGCCACAAGCAAGAAATAAAAGAAGCACCGAAGCGCTGAGGCACCTTGGTTGAGGTCTCTTGGGAGCTGCTGCTGCTGCATATCTTCGACACCGAGTGAGGATCTGCAACATGCTGTCTCCATGCTGCAGTGGGCCAGGCATGGCATGCCAGGAATGCCAGGAATGCTTTGCCATGGCATCCGCGCAATTGAACGTTCATCGAGTATGCGCTACATGCCTTTTTCTTCAAGTTGTCAAGGTCACATTAGTGGCCCGAGGGCGCAGGGAGGATACGTTTGTCACAAAGTTCGTTGTTTTGGAGATCCGTATCTGGCCCAGCCACAATTACATCTGCACACTGGATTGCAAAAAGAGCATATGTGAGTGCGAACTGCAAAGAACGAATCAAAGCCGTCACAGGCATTTGTTTGCGATGTAGCTTAATGATGCCTAATGGTGCCTCACGGGATATTTGTGAGATGCTGTGAGGATAACCACTTCGTGCTTTTAAGAATTTTCTGGCATCAATGACAGCTCATCTTCTTACTGTGTACATCTGTGTACTGCCACTCATTGAGGGACTTTGAGCTACATGCAGCAGCATCAAATATCATGCCCAGTGTGCCACACAATCGACCCCTCTAACGAGTAGAGAAAAGCCCGGCTAGCAGCAACAAAATGGAACAACTACATCAGGTGTCTCAAGTGCAGCGCCTAAAAGGGTCATGAAGAAATTTGAAGTCATTCCATCAAACCGGTCAAACCCCTATCAAATGTCCTTGACTCCGAGCAGCCTGGCCTTAAAGAGCAGACTTCCGCTCTTTTTCTCGTCACATCCAAAGGTCATCAAAGGTCATCATTCTGCATCGTAAATCTGTCAAATTATTCAGATTGCAAATGTTCAGGGTGCTCATCGGCATACATCTTGCAAAGTCTGGACGAGGTCATTCTCCATCTGAGTCAGATTTGTGCGTCTGTGCCACACCGTGAAGCAATGACGTCGGGTCTCTAACCATCTCGACTTCTTAGTCCCTGTAAATGGCAAGGAGTCCAGCAACAAAATCCAGTGTGTTAATAGTCTCGTTGAGATAAAACTGCCCTATCTCAAAATCCAATTGCAGCACCACCAACATTTTGAGGAAAGGGCAGTCTCTCATGATTCTCATGGGTTTCATGATGGCTGGTACTGAGATGCCTTGAAGGATCTTGAAGGTACGTGTCTTTGCATCATTGGCAGGACATATCGCCGTTAAGGTTGATGATCAAGGTGCTTTTGATCTGCGCTGCATCACCGTGGATCGAGACTGCCAATGAAATCTCATCGCATGCGTGCATGTCTGCAATGTTGCTCCGAAGACTTGTGAAATCTTGTGGAAGTCCTTGCATTTGAAGTTTCCGCAGAGTCGGTTGGGGCATTTCTCCACCTTATACTATAATCTTCCGGAAGTGGATCACACCTGAAGGTTGAGCAGGTTCGGCTCATGGCAGTGGAGGTCGGGGCGACCAGACTCTTGGCTCAGGTCGTCTCTGAAAAGGCCATTGGACTTTGGGGACCTGGCAATGAGGACAAGGTCTTTCAGAGTCTTTCAGAGTCTTTCAGTCATCTGGCTGTAACCACTCCATCTTGATTCATCTGATTCCTCTTCTCATGGAAAAGTACATCTTGTAGCAGTCTTGGCCGATCTTTGCCACTGAGGTTTTGCTCGGCCCAGCAGGCTGTCGGCACCGTAGGACTGTCCCAGCATCGTCCCATCGACTTGTGAGCCCAATCAAGTCAGCATCCTTGGTTCGCTCGCGGTGCAGCAGGTCAAACCTTGAACATCAGTTTGCAGCTAAACCATTTTCCTGGCCATGGTCTGCTAAATTTGGATCAAATTGGAATGTATCATGAACCTATTGACATGTGGTTGAAATGTGACAGTCTATCCCTTTAGTCAGGGCACAAAGCTCGAGTCCCACCTTTCACAAGAAATGATGTGACCGTCGTGCCCAGATTGCGCACGGCACTCAGGTCATAGGGCAGCTCTCCTATGCCGCCGGAGGATTCCAATAAAAACCTGCCACGGATCAAAGGGCAAACTATACCAAAATACGACAGAATTATAGGGAATCTGAGCAAATCCAACGAGGAATCTTATGAATCAATATGAATAAGATTGAACAAATTATGACTGAGTTTGTCCGAGTCAGCGAGGTTGGACCAATCTGCTTCGAAATTTGGCTTCATGGTTCAACTTGACACCGCTGAAAGATGCTGCGACATGGTGGCAGTGCTGCCTGACATACCTGGTAAAAATTGGGGAATCAGCAAGGAAGCTCCTGCAAAAGGCACGGGTAACCATGAACATGGCTTGACGGTTTAAGGATGTTTGCGATGTTTAACATCAGATTTCATGAGCGGGAGTCCTTCTCCAAATGAAGCAATTATATCGGGAATCCAGTTCGCCTCCACGTGAGATGTAATTGAGTTCGCACGAGAAATGAATATAAATATCATATATATTATAGTATATTATAGTGTGTTCTATATAGTATATTATAGTTATATCATATAATAGTATACGTATTATAGTGTATTATATTGTCATATTATATATGTTATATTGTACTCTATATATGTGAATATGAAAGATAAACATAATCTTACCACCAAGGATCACCAAATAAAGAATAAATAAAGCATATATCATATATCTGACTTCAGCTGTGATTCCTGCCTGTGAGAAGATTCACCTCGGCATGTCATGATTGTCATGTGTTATCTTGTGTTCAAATCAGTGAAGACACAGGACACACAAAGGCCAGTGTGTTCGGTGATCCGACATTTCAAGCCCAGTGGCTCCACCGGCTGCCTCAAACTCTTTCCATTCCTGGTGGTAAAGATCCGGCAGAAGCCAACAACTTTTCACGGTAGAATCGCAATGGTCTCCCGCCAAACCCTCTCCTTGCCGTGGTGTAACAAGAAAAGCTCTGTGACATCTTGCAAACGACCTCGTGTGTAACCTCAAAGGCAAGGCAAGTGATCTACAATTCTTGCCTAGCTGCGGGGGACCTACTGTATGCCCTGTATGCAAATGAGCTAGGTCATGCAGGACAAAAGAAACTGCATGTTTGAAATTTCAAGATTGTAAAGCGTTGCGTGATTCCAGACAGACTCTGTGTCTGACAGAGATTCTGTTGGGAATAAGAGGGTCCCATACGGCTCACCCATCACTTGCGGCAGTGAGATTCCATCACTTGCGGCAGTAAGATTCTTCAAAACCAATCACTTGCGACAGTAACTTGAACGTTCTTACTGCCACAAGCGATTGGTTTTGCTTACCGCCACAAGAGAGGTAGGAGCCTGACGGTTGGGTGGGGTGGGGTGGGGTGGGGTGGGATAATAACGTTCATGTTCCTGTGCACACACAGGCACGGCAACCTCATCATCTTTCTTGCTGTCCTGCACACACAGGCACGTTGTTTTCCGATCAGTTACTGGTGGCGTAGGGTTGGGGTGGGTGGGGTGGGTGGGGTGGGATGATAACGTTCATGTTCTTGTGCACACACAGGCACGGCAACCTCATCATCTTTCTTGCTGTCCTGCACACACAGGCACTGCTCTTCATGATCAGTTACCGGCGGGGTGGGGGGGGTGGGTTTTGGGTGGGTGGGGTGGGGTGGGGTGGGCATAATAACGTTCATGTTTCTGTGCACACACAGCACGGCAACCTCATAATCTTTCTTGCTTGCTGTCCTGCAGACACAGGCACAGTTGTTTTCCGATCATTCTGTGGTGCGTAGGTTGGGGTGGGGTGGGTGGGGTGGGTGAGGTGGGATAATAACGTTCATGTTCCTGTGCACACACAGGCACGGGAACCTCATCGTCTTTCTTGCTGTCCTGCAGACACAGGCACTGCTCTTTTCTGATCAGTTACTGGTGGGGTGGGGTGGGGTGGAGTGGGGTGGGGTGGGATAATAACGTTCATGTTCCTGTGCACACACAGGCATGGCAACCTCATCATCTGCAGACATCAGTAAAAACAGTGAAATATCCTGTACAACAGAAAGAAGTTGACATAAACCTTATTATGTGCGTCAGCGTTGCGATATTTTCAGTGAATGTGCAGAAATCACATGGATAAAAGACAACGCGTAGCGCAGCGTCCGCGTGGGGAGAGAGTACAGAAACCGACGAGTGAGAACCAAAAAGATTTCATCAAGGTAACGTCAAGTATGTGCGCAAGTGCTGCAAAGCAGCTTACTGCCACAAGCGATTGGTTTTATATACCCTGTCATCAAGGACACCCACTTACCGCCACAAGCGATCGATTTTTTACCGCCACAAGCGATTGAAAACAGACACGCGATCTTACCGCCACAGACAACTAGGCCTTAAAATGCTGCACCTGCCACGCAGAAACAGCAATCACCTGCGGCAGTTTAAAAAATGAACGTTTTTACTGCCACAAGCGATTGGCGCATCTTACCGCCACAAGCGAGGTACGAGCCTCCCATCCTGCATCTAGGTGCGCAGCTTATAGTCTTCAGAGCTTTCCTGATGCCACGCTTGAAGCTGATCATTGCGAACTTCCACCGTGCCAATTTGGCCAGTCTCCCAAACCGTTACCAGGTTACCAGCTGTCCTGCATGCTGCGGGTGCCAAGCGAGCTCTGTGCAATGCATGCATTGCATCCTGGCCAGGACAATCCAAGGGAGACTGGGAAAGAATGGTAAAATTGTACAGTATCAAATTGTCACCTACCAACGGTCAAAGCCAACCTCGCGATCTGTGACATTGTCCGTCGAGACATCCCAGAAAATCTCCAGGCCTGACAGTTGGAGCATGAACCAGATCATGCAATGCAATACTATGCAATTCTGTCATGCCGCAAGCTGACCACGGACCACAAGTTTGAAGATCCGTAGATATTTGTAGATTGGGCCGTTGGGCTTGGGCCGTTGACAGATTAAGGCCACCCCCGCGACACGCCCCTTAGGGCCTGGCCTTTCAAGGCTGGGTGACTGAAGATCCCGGTGAATCTGAACCACCGCATCGCTGCAGAGCTTGAGACACCTGCAGCGCGGTTGACAAGTTGATGCTTGCTGCTTGATGGTCATCGTAAGATCTGTCCATTGTTCCCCCTGTGACATCCTGTGACTATGCTGGATACTCAATGGATACTCGGACACTCACCTTTCTCAGCTTCCGAGATTTTGATGAGCCAAATTCGGTTGTCACTTGCCTCGGTTCAAGCTGTGTGTAGAACTGCATGTCAGAACAAGGCCTGGGGATGCCTGGGGTATCCTGGCGTTGTTTGGTTGTTTGATGTTGTTTGGTTGCCAAGAAGAGTGCTCTGAGACATTTCAAGATTGAAAATCATGCTGAGTTTATCATAGTTTACCTCAGCATCTTGCAACTGCCAGCTGCTCTCGGGCATCTTCGCTGAGCGAAGGATGAAAGATCAGCACTGGGTATCCTCTCCCCGGCTGCCTCAAGTCCGGTGCTGCATCAACATTCCCGATCTGGGCCTGAATTCCAGCCCAACAGAGAATTGGAACACCAAATACAGTAATTAGTCCCTGACGAATTGAAGCGCCATAGGTCCTTCAAACGAGCCGCCAGTTCCTGTCAAGGGGTCTTTTTGCAGGAGAACAAAGATTTTGAAACCTTTTGAAAGCATCGGAATCATGGGCCTCCACCTCTTCCGTTCCACCGTTCTCCATCCTGCCGAAAGAGTGCTGCACTGTTTCAAAACTACGCCTGTGCATCACATGCACCTCCTGTGTCAACCCAAGGCTGACAAAGGCTCTGAGGATATCACACAAAGATAAATCCGGCTCGAAACTTTCGCGCCTGACAAATCAGAAAACGCATGAAAACGCCATCCAGGACACAGCGAACACCTTTGGCAATCTTAGGCAGAGATTTCGACTCATCTTGGTGTCACTGCCAACACCCAAATCTTCATGGCCATATCCCGCTGGCTTTCGCTCTGCCTCATCATCCTTGCTCTGGTCTATGATATCGCAGCGGCTCCCACGAAACGGTGGAAGACACACACAATGTGACCTGGCCAATGTGAAAACGTCATGTCGCGCCCAAAAGCTGTGGTCGCTTCAAATCTGGAATCACAGATCACGGATAGTCTTAAACCCAGACTCCCAGGCTGTTGTTATCTGTTGTTCAATTAAGGATTCTGGAAGCTCAAATTTGGCAGCAGCACGAGAGCTGATACTGACCTCAGATCTGCAGAGAATTACAGTGAGGAAGGCCTTATCTTCTGTGCTTTTTGTGCCATAAAATGTCAACTTTATCGGAAGTGTCAATGCCATCATACAGGAATTAGTAATTCTGAGGCCTGTAGGTTGAGGACTCTAGTTGCCTTTTCCCAGATCTCTCAGTTAAAAGACGTTAGAACATGTTTAAACTCAACTCTGAACTGAAATCAAAGCAATGCGATGTAGCAGTCTCATTTGGGGTTCCCTCTGCGCAGTTTTTGTTGGATGCAAAAGCAAATGCTACTGCTGCTACTGCCACTGGTGTTGTGGAAACCTCAGCTGTAAATACCTGCCAGCCGTAAATATGTTCAAACTCCTGTTTGGATGACACGAAGAACCAGCCAGGGTGGGCTCAAAGTCGATGATGAAAGCCAAATGAAAGATATTCCTCAGATCGAAGCTTAACAAATCTTGTCCATGGAGTCCACTTGGCCCACTTGGCCCAGTTGGCCCAGTTGGCCCAGTTGGCCCAGTTGGAACTAGGGGCGGCAATCTTGTGGTCCGTGGCCCACCCTCTGGAGACTCTGGAGTCGCGTCGGCTGTGCCAGTCCTGATCATCCTTGTCTAAGGTGCACAAAATTGAAAAAGAATGAACTCCAAATCCGATCCATCCAAGCTATGCTTCTCTTCAAAGACCTTGATGAAGCCAAGCTCCTTCATCTCCGCACAGAAGAGTGGGAAAAGGCAAATCCCATCTTGCGACCGACCTACTTGCTCACAAGCGCAAAAACGCCCGCCAGGTCGGAGAATCTTCTGAAGCAGTGCTGGAATTAAGTCCTAGGCATCGCGGCATCTCTACATCTGCAGCCAATGCAGTGCAGTAAGATGAACACGACTGCGAAGGGTCTACGGTCTATTGGATTCTCTTGGTGGGTTCCACATGGTTGTAAAAAGTGGAGAAACCTATATAATGAAACCTAATGAAACCTATTTACAAACGCAAACGCCAATCTACAACAAACGCCAACAAGCTTCCACAGTGGGCCGTTGGTATATGACCTCACTGGCCAGCACCAGGTCGGCTGCAGCAATACTTTCTGGAGTTTCCCAGTCTAAATCTACGACTTTGGCCGAATCAAAGCCGTTCTCCTGGCATGGTCAAACATGGTGGTTTCCTAAATGGGGGATATCTCCAAATAGACCATTTGAGTACTGAAACCCATGGTTTCGGGATGTTTCGGGGAACCCCCATTTTAAGAAAACCCCATATTAAATCCTCTTGAACCAATCGGTTTGTGGTAAGTACCAAAGATCTACAGATTCCACAGAGTTATATGTTGAAACGGGTGATAGTTTTTTCATGGGTGGTTTCATGGGTGGCACGTGAAGATGCAATGTCGACGTTTGATGGGTTGTGTGGATCATCAGGCTTCTTTATGTTCTTTAATACTGAATATTATCTAACACAGTATTCACAGTATTTAACCACTCAGCAAAAGGGGATCTTTTGTGCCAGCTCAAGGCCTACGGAAGTGCATAGGTAAAATGTAATGGTGACATGTGATTCATGTCTGAAATGCGATCAAAAATTCACTCCGATCCGTTCTCTGCTGGATCTGGTGTCTGCTTCATTCAGAAACATTTCTTACACTTTGCCAGTTTCACTGGCCGCGTGTTTGGGTTCGTCACGCAGGAACAAGCTTCACAATGGAAACAGCCGCCATGTGCCATGACGTACAAATGTTCCGGTACGTGCTCACTGGTCAATTTTGGTGCATCCATGGCTTTTACTCGGTTCTTCAAGATGTCATTCTGTGCTTTGAGATCTCTGTTTTCGTTTCCAAGTCTGGTCAATGATGACGTTTGCTGCCTCATGCGCCACAAATCAGCCTTGTAGTTTTCGGCCTCATACTCCAGTTGGTGAATCTTCGTCTCCAACCTTTTGATCTCTTCATCCTTAGTCACAGGATTTGGTTCTGGAAGGAGCCGTTTCGTTTGATCTGTTTGTATCGCTGCATCATGCAAGGTTGCCATTGCACTCAATGATGAAGATGCCATAGAAGAATGTTGTGACAAAGAACTCTGTTGAGAAATAGTAACATCTGTTTCACTTGTGGCTTCAGAAAAACAATCCCTGAGAAAATCACGAATCTTTCTACCAAAATGCCAAACAATACGTTCCACCACCAAAATCATCAAAGTGAAAATGACAAGCATGTAGAAAAGAAAACTGTCTTGGCTTTTCTGCTCTCCTGTCTCGGCATGAACAATGGGTAAGCTGCTCAAAGTGAGAAGCACTGCAAAAGGGAACATATGCCTTTCTTCACCGCCGCCATCATCGGTGTCCACCACAGATTTTTCGGCTCGCACTTGACCTTGTGGAACTCGTCGATGAGCACCTGGTCATTCATTTCAAGATCGCGCTCCTCAATGTCATATTTCGGAGGGAGCCGCTTCATCTGAACATGGTGCTTTTCCTCATTCACAATGTTGAGTTCACCGGTTGTGAGAAGCATCATCATCTGCTTGGAAATCATAGGTTTCGTAAGGCAGTCTGCAATCATGGACTGTGTTGGAATCAAAGCCATCCAACGGATTCTGCCTGAGAGCCGTGATTCTCGAAGGCTGAGCACATAGATACGTTGGGACTTGTCCTGAGGCAAAGTCTTGCATCCAGTAACCAGCTGAAAAACATCGTTGCAATCACCGTAATCATCAATCGGTAGCTGCATATTTCCAGCTTCCTGCAATGCTGCCAACTGCTGCAATGAAGGAGTCTTGTCCTTGTGCAACATCTCGCTCAAACGTATGCTCACCAAAATCGCAGACTCATGTCCATTGATAGCTGCCAACGTCTCTGCATGACTGGTAGAGTAGGAAATCCTTTTGGCCTTGCTTCCATGACTCCACAAAATGTGTGCTCGTCCACCATGAAGACGTGCTTCATCATCTGCGCACGAGTGCTCATAGATCTCGCTCTGTGGCTTGACGTGGTCTTCCATGAGCAAAACCAAAACACCTTCATGTGCATATGCTTTCTCCTTGGTGTGTGAGCTCGCGTCGTGAAAACATGCCAATCTCAAACCATGCTTCGGGTTCAGCTTTCTGAAGTAGAGACCAACGCCTCGTGAATCTTTGTCCTGGGCTCGCTTCAAAACTTGATTTGCATAACGAAGGTGGCGAATCTCTGCTGTCGTGACATGTGTCGCCAAGTGTGAAACTTCTGCAACCAAGTCCAGTCGTGTCGCCGTCAACCATAGCAGCGCGCCCAAAATTGATCTGTAGCTGGTGGTCTCCTCCTTCGTCAGCTTGTCATTGTCCTTCCTGTCATTGTGGATGTTCGCACCTGTCATCTTTTCGCAAAAGTCATCCTGGATCATGCGATAGCCATCTGGTATCTTTTCGTACTTTGCACCGCAATGCTCAAATGGCAAAATCTGCCGGGTGACCTTCTTGAACTTGTTGACAAATGCCTGATAGTGCTCATCCAACCATTGTTGTGGTGCTGCAATCGCCATGTCATCGACGTGGCATGTGCAAAGCGCTAGGATGCTGCCATCATCGCGCTTCCATCTCCAGCTGTTTTCATCCATAGCACTGGGAACTCCTTTGATCTCGCGCAAATACTGCTGCAAACAAAGCTGCCATGCAAGTGGTGCATCATTGAGTCCATAGACTGGTTTCAAACATAGAAGTCCCCATTGTTCTGGATCTCGAACGGCAAAGTCTGAGGAGCAGGCTGCAAGGTGTCGCCATGTGTTGAGTGGCGGAATCACTACTACTGTCCTCACAGGACTGTTGATTCCCATTTTCCTCAGCATCTCACGGATCTGATGGAAATTCAAGCCTTTGAGGAAGGCTCCTGCAATATCCCACGACTCCACGCTCAAATCAAAGACTGCAGCTGTGCTAAGCAATAGTCTCTGGCTGAGACGAGTCGCGGTAGTGCTGCGAGTAGTCAACAGATCTTTCTGTCGATCCAAGCACCCTCGCGCACAAAGTCTGCTCTTCACTTTGCGCTGACCATGAGGAAGTTTCTTCCATTTTCGGACCCATCTTGCGTCGATCACCACCATGTCATCGGTGAAGGCGTCTTTGTGGATCTTCTTGAATGCTTGCTCTTGCACAAACTGTTCAACTTCTGTTCGGTCTGCTGCATCTACTTGTGGCCAAATCTTGTAAACGTCATCTTCAGTGATGTCATCATGCTCTGTGTCAACCTTCCAAACATCAGATGTTCTGAGGTCCACATGTAGTAGTGCATTCTTGCTGGAGCCAATGTGGAAGAGATATTCACCTCGTCCTTTGACTGCTGTGTGCTGCTGCTGTTCTTGGAAAAACTGCTCAGTGAGGGTGTTGTCAGCCCAGAGTTGTGTTCCTGTCCAGCTTGTTGGTGCATCGGTCTTGATGCGTCGTCGGCGATCCAACAGGTAGTGCAGGGAAGATGCCTTGTAATAAACTGAATGAGAACTCCAGTATTCCGTACGCATCTTCTTCTTCTCTGGCGCAATGACAACGGTTCTTGAGTCTGGACCATCACGTTTCTGTCCATGTTGCTCTGAGCAATCTGTGTCATCTGCATCCATTGATTGAGGTTGGTCACCTGGTGCTTGTAGATCTGGAAGCTGCTGCTGTTGCTGCTCGCTGTCCATCGGCTGTGAGTGCTTCCATTCTCTGTTGGTGATCTCTTCGTTCTGGAAGACGTGATAGAAGAGGTAGATGGAACAAATCTCTTCCAACTTCTCCATGGTGACTTTCTTCAGCTTGATTGGATCTGATGACCAATGTTCTTGTATGTGATACTTCATGCTTCCCAAACTCCATGTGATGAGATGGCCAGTTGTGTCTTTCGGTGGCTTGATGAACTTCAAGGACTTGCCATAGATGATGCCTGACAAAGGTCGATTGGTGAGAGCCAGAGAAACTGCTTTCGCCTTGTCGAACATCTTGCCGTCGAAATTGTCAGTGGGCACTTGTCTCCAGATCACACCCGTGGCCTTTTGATCAGGTACGTGTCCAAGAAGTCGTTTGCATGTTGGCGGGACCATCTCTGTGTTCTTCATGATGTCATAGAGTTCATCTTCCGCTTTGTCAGGAAGCTTCATGCTGTTGAGCTCGCCAAGGAAGGTCTGCACGTGGTGTCGGATGTGTCTGATGGAAACCAAATAGGGACGCCCTTGATATTGAATGATTGCAATTCCTTCATCTGGATCAATCCTCAAGAGAAGGGCAGGTCCACGCCATCCAGCATCTCCTTGAACTTCACGATAGAACTCAACCTCCGAAGTGCCAGCGATCAGTGATGTTGTGTCAAGGCGATGTGACCTTGTTCGATTTGCCCTGGCTGTCCTGTCCTCGACAATGGCTTGTTGTACTGCAGCAAGTGACATCTGTCTGATGCGAAGGGCCTTCTCGAACACTGTCAGATCTGTCTGAAGTGCTCCTGCAGCTGCAAGTACGCCAGGGGATTCATCATCATAGAAGCCTCGAGGAAGAACACCAAACACTGCCATCGCTGGTGTCACACCGTTGTAGTTCAAGGTGCAGTTCTGCGCCATAGCCGCTTCCATGGCAATCTCGTTGGGTTCTGCAACGATGCCTTGACGATCAAGTTCTGCCTTCAACTTCAGCATGGTAAGTTTCATGAGACCTGCATGTCGTTCAATGAGTCCTGTCCCGGTATGTTGGGCTCCTGCAGCGCCAGCTGTCGTGCCTTTCGGCTTGCGTTCAATGCCAAGGCGTTCAAACTCTGCTGCAACTTCATGACTCATCAAAGAGGCTTCTTGATCCATCGTGAGCGCTCCAGGAGGTCCAAAATACCTCATCCAGCTTTCCAAAAACTTCTGTTGTAGTTCTTGTGCATCGCGGCCAAGGGTTGAGACTGCTACCTTGTAGCGAGTGGCCTCATCCACCATGAGCAGGATCCATGTTCCAAAGAGCTTGAAGAGATCTGCTTGGATGACCTGATTGAAGTTGCCAGCATTGTGAACTTTGGTTTGTGGCCTGTTTGGAAGGCGAACATACCTTCTGCAAATCTGACATTTCATGACTGCATCGCTGACAAGGTTCAGAACTTCAACTGGCATACCAACTCTTGCAAGAAGATTCTTCAAGTCACCCGGTGGTGAGTGCCAATACTTCTCATGTAGTCCAAGAAGCAGTCGCACAGCCGTGTCCGGCTTGTCCTTGGCCAACTGTGGAAGTCGTTGGAAAACTTTTCTGAAATCATAGAGAGGCTTCGTAGAAACCATCGGTCGATGCTTGAACTCCTCAACAGGTAGATCTTCGTATGGTGCTTCAGGTTCAATGTCTCCTGCTACTGCTTGTTGTGGGTCAGGTGACGCAGGTGCTGCTTGTTGCTGTTGTTCCTGTGCATCATGTTGATCTGCTCCATGTTGAGGTGTCGCAGGTGGTGAGTCATCAAGAATGTCTTCTGTTGGTTGATCAGGTCCTTGTTGTGGAAGTGGCATTCTAGGAGCTGATGGTGTTGAAGGGCTCGCTCTGGAAGCAGCCGGAGTTCTTGGTGCCGACTTCGCAACTGAGTCGAGACGTTTTCCACCTTCTTCCAACTCCTTGCCAAAAAATGTGATTTGCCATGCTTCTGCCGTAGTTGGTGCTGTCATCTGGCGATGGCTGCAGGTTGCCAAATCTTCTAATGGATCCATGGTCCAAAGCTTGACAGTGCCATGAACTTGAATGCGCAATGGAGCTGTATGCTTGGACAGCTGTGGTTCTGGAGTGGCTTTTGTGTCGGCTCTGAGACACACTTTGACTCCCTTCAGGTACATAACTTTCTCCAGCAACTCTCTGAGCACAGCTAGAAGGACTTGGTCAGTGATCCAATGCTTGTAGTCAATGCCCATGTCGGTGGCTTCGCTGAAGATGGCGAGAGCATCTTGGATCGCTTGCTGAAGAGCTGCCTTCCAGTATGTTCTCTGATGAATTGCCAAAGGAAAGTCCTTGGGGAAGTCAAGGAAGGTTTCATTCAGTGGATGCTTCCGTGCCTCCTTCTTCCACTCCGTCACAGGGTCTGATCCAAGTGATTCATTCTTGTTCGGTCTTCTGCCATCTGCTGTTGGCCATTGACCGTGGCGGCATTCTCCCGGAATCAAAGTGTGTTCTGTTCCTGCTGGTGCATTCTTGCCAAGCTTGCACTTAGGGCATGCATAGTGATGACTATGCCATACATAGTGAAGACTTCTCGGCCATGCTGGAATGTTCAAGTACTGGACGTCTTTGAGATAGCCAACAATGTCTTTGCAAAGTGCTTGACACATTTGACGTGGATACACAGCTGCAAGAGAGGTGCGGTTCAATCCGCCAACTTTGCCTTGTAGATGTGCATGCTGTCGGCCTTTGTGACCTCCACATCGCTTCGTAGTTTTCTTGCACTTGAAGTTGGCCATCAAAGCGGTTGCTTTCTGGATGGGCTGTTGCAGTTCATCTTGAGCTCCAAACATGCATTGATCACATCTCTGTTTTGGGCGACAGCCATCAATGTGTTGTGGTTGAACTGAGCTGTCTTGAAACATGGTGGAGCCCCAAGGTTGTTCTACAACGAAACCTCTGCCAGAATGTGCTTGATGTTGACAAACCTTTTGAAGAAAATGGTTGCCTGGTTCATCTTCCAGACGTCCTTCCAACTTCGTCTCTGGATTCATGGTGTTCGCTGCAGTGCTGTAGTACTTGCACTTGGGCGACGCAAAGATCACACCAGGCTTCAGGATGTCGATAGCCGTCCAGAGCTTTCGTTGATGTTCAGGGTCATTGATGTTCCAGCCATATCGAAGATCGACTGGGAACGCCACTGACAAACCAGCCGTAGCCATAGTCAAGCTGAGGCGGCCCGTGCCTGAGTACAACTCCATGAAGTGGCACGCTGGTTCCTTGTGGTTCTGGGTGATCTCTTGAATCCATTGGTCAAAGTTGTCAGGCGTCACAGGTCGCCGTCCAGTTTTGGTGTAGAACTCTTCTGGCATGGCACGGTATTCATGACGAAGATCACGAACTTTCTTGTCGTCGTTGAAAGGAAATTGATCGCCGGTGTACGGCGGCATCCAACCATCAAGTCTTCGCTTGTTGAGCCAGAACTTCTCGAGGTCATCTGGCATCAAAAACCATGTCTTTCCTGTCCATGATCTGCCAAGATCTCGATGCGATCGTTGTGGATCTTGCCATGTGTCTTCAAAGAATTCTGGGCCATGAGGATCATGATCATAGACCACTTCTGTGCGACGGTCTGGAAGAAGCTTGTCCAGCGACACAGGGCAATCTTTGGAACATGCAGGACTGTAGAGTGTCCTTCTGGAGACTCGATGTTCTCTGACGAGCCATTGTCCTGAAACTGTCCAAACATCTTTCTGGTTGTTGATGGGCTTGCTGAGTCGCTGGTCTAAGGCTTCCTGTTGCATCGAAGTGGTCATGTTCTGAAAGTTGTTGACCTCAATGGCTTCCGTCGGCATCTGATCATTCTTGAGGGAATCAACCAATTGATCCAAAGGTGCCACCTGGGGACGGTCAGTGGAGCATGCTTCTTTCTCATTTTTCTTCTCATACATGACTCCCTCTGTCGTCACACCAGCTGGTTGTTCCTGTTGGACCAATGGTTGTTCACTCCGATCCGTCTCCGCTTGGTCTGAGTAGTTGTTCAAGAAGAAGCAATGTATGACCTGCGGTTCTTCATCTGGCCAAAGTTGCTTGCTCTGTTGGATGATCTGTCGTGTGAGGAATGCCACATTCTTCCCAGTGTTGTTGGGAATCTTCTCCATGGTTTTCTGATCTGTGGGCAAAAGATAGTGGCCAGAGTCTGTGAGAAGAAGTCGTAATAGAATTGGCTTCTGGTCATGGTCAAGGAGTTCTTTCTTGCAAATGGCCAACAATCCGTCACCTCCTGGAAACCAGTCGCTGAAGAGTGCAGCTTGTTGTTGTCGAAGTGTTGGGTTTCCAACCAATGCTGGGCATAGTGAACCTGCTCCGCCAAGAACATCACCTCGGTAGGATATAGCTCGGTCACAAACCTTCAGCTTCAGCAACACTTCACCAAGCGTCTCGTCAGCTTCACCGGAAATGCCGGAGACCGATGTCGTCTTCTTGTTCCAGGAGATTCGATCTGGTTGTTGGTCTTCTGGAATGCAATGCTCCATGATGTCTCTCAATGTCTCTGATCCCACAAGGCCTGACGCTGCTCCAGGATCTATGAGAAGTCCACGACGTTTCTCGCCCTTGACGGTGTGATACGTTGCAATGCCCTTGTTGTCGTTGAGGAACATTGCAAAGCTGAGGACTTTCTCATTCTTCTCCTGGTTCATGGATTCATGATTGTCAGAAGATGTTGACGTAGTCTTGGAAGGTCTTGATAGCTTGATGAGATCATCGTCAGCATCCATGCGGTAGTATGTCGCCTTGGTGGGTCTGTTGACACTGGTTGTAGATGATGATGTGGCCGTCTGTGAATCTTGTCGAACATGACTGGTGTTCAGAGGAGCTCGTTCTGCATAGCCACTGTAGTAATGGTCTCCTTCCACATAGTATCGCTTCCCTTTCTTGCCATAGCCCTTGTTGCCAAACTTGGACTTGCCCTTGCCGCTGCTCCATGGTCGAAAACCATGTCCTTTGCCTTTGGAGCCATAGCCCTTGTAGGGAGTGCGATACTTGCCAAAGCTCTTGCCCTTGTGGCCTGGATTGTAGTTCTTGCCCTTGTTGTTGTTGGGCACATTGACAGGACAAGCTGTGGAGGAATGCCATTTGCTGCCACAAATTGCGCAGCCAAGAGCCATCGCGTTCTTGCCCTTGCCTTTGTAGTATTCTTCATGAGGTGGATCTGAAGATGGTTCATGCTCTTGGCCCTGTGAGTCGTAGTTGTCTGTGGCAGGCTCTGCAATGTGCTCCTCTTGCCATGAGTCCCACTGTTGGTCGTAGTAGGAGTCGGTTGGAGGCCAGTCATTCCACCATTGGTCATACTGATCTCCAGGGTCAATCCAGCCATCGTCATGTTCTCCATAGTAGTTTCCTGACCAATCAGGCCAGTCTGTCCAGTCTTGCCATTCTTCTTCTCGCCAAGACTGTAGATCGCCATCTGCAGATTGTTCTTCATAGAAGATGTGGTCGGAATCTTCTTGTCCACGTTGGCTCAACCTCAGCGCCAGGGTTCGTGCCTCGTTGAACCTGGCGAGGTCTCCGTGTATCTGCAACTTGATGTCCTCGATGAACTTGGCCGGAAGATTGCTTTGCTTGAAGAAGAGGTAGAACTTCGCTACATCATTCAACTGCAAGTTGCTTCTCGTTTCGGCCTCATCATACCTGAGATCCCATTCCACTGCATACTCCTGCAAAGAAAGCTTTCCTCGCTTGAACTCAAAGAATGCCTCTAATGACCTTGACACCATATCTTGATCGCTCTGGCCAAATGCATCACGTAGAGCGTTGCAGAGGGCTTGAACTCCACTGGGTATGTGATGTTGCAAAATCACTGTAGGATCATTTGGATCCCTGACCTCATCAACACTGAGCCTGACCAAGGCTTCGTCGCCAATGTCAAAACCGCCGTTGGGGCGTGGTAACCTCAAATTGATCGCCAATTTCTGTGCGCGACCAGTCAGCCTGCCGGCCACTAGTGGTCCTACCACTTCGTCTGCTCCATCGAAAACTCTATACCACAGCCGTAATTTTTCAAAATATGCACGGAGTGGGTAATCCGGCAGACCTGGACCCCAACCTGGTGGCACTTCACAGCGATACTCAGTGAGTGGAATGGATCCGGCTGATCCTGCAGGATGCTGAGCCATGATGTTGACACAGTGACAAGGGTAATCCAACTCTTCAAAGAAGACACCCGCAAAATCGTCAAAAATGTCCTTGGGCTTCTGGGTTCGTAGGACTGATGTAGTGCTAAAGCAAATGACCTGGAAATATTCAGTCTTATAGTGGCCAACAAAGATCTCTGCAATGATCGGGCCAAAGACAAATTCCGGGTTGAAGTGATGAGTGCTGAAGCAATTGCCAATGCAGTCCACAGAGAATGCCCCCTGGTGATACGCAAAAATGTCCTCAGAGAAGACGTCGCTACTGCAAGTCTGAAACACCAAAGAACCTGTTTTCCTGGCAGTTTCCTGGATCGCACAGGGACCACCTAGCAAGTGAGTACAGTTGAACCTGGGCTCTTGGTGCAGCTTGAAGTGCTGGGTGAAAACTTGGGGTGATACCAACACCAGAAAAGCGATGAAGAAATTCGTGATGTCGAAGGGATTGGCGCCCCGTAGGACGCTGCAGTTAGAAACCGCTGTAGCCGCTAAGTGGTGTATGGCTGGGCTAAACACCTATGGATCGGTCGCCCCTGCGGAAAGGCGCCGCTACCAAACTCAGCAAAAGGGGATCTTTTGTGCCAGCTCAAGGCCTATGGAAGTGCATAGGTAAAATGTAATGGTGACATGTGATTCATGTCTGAAATGCGATCAAAAATTCACTTAACCATACTACAATCTGTTTAAACTTTCCAAAACGGAAAAGCATACCGAGCCCCAATGATTGTGATGCCTATCACCCGCCTTGGTGCTCTGCTGCAGGGCGGTCAGCACAGCACTGCAGCGATCAGTGAGGGTCACATGTGCTCCCAGGCTGGCTGCCACAAGACCAACAAGACCCGGTCCAGCACCCACCTGAAAGATGTCTGAAAGATGCGGCTATTCAAAAGCTGTTCAAAAGCAATTGCAAAAAATGTGCCACTTGGGATTGGATGCAAACCCAACAAGTAATTAAACTTCACATCATTTTATTGAAGTTGTGAAAAAAACATGGAAAACCATAGGAACGTGGGATTCCGGCAGCACGACACGCCTCAACCACGTTCATCTCCTTGAGGTTCTCATAAGATACCAACCACTGACTGAGGATCTGTGCACCAGGCCAAACGCGCCATCCATGGCTCGACAATCGCGTCGCCTCGTTGGCCGTACTGAGCTTCACCTTCACCGAGACCTGCCTTTCAACGTCTTCGTTTTGACTCGAAAAGGAGAAAGTGTTCCAAGTCTCATGTGATTCATGTGATTCATGTGCAGGGTCAGGGTCTTCTGAGTTTTCTGGCTTTAAGACTTCTGTCATTTGGGTGGCCAACATCGACATCTCGGGCCCAAAGAAGTGCAGGCTGCACACGGCAGCTTCTACACCCAGCTTTCGGAACTTCCAGCGATAGCTTTCCGCAGTCATCAGTTGTAAGATGCCGCGAGCAGCTGCAGCAGCGACCTTCGCATCCCGAAGGCTTTGCACCAGGAAGTGCAACAGATCCGTGGACCCGTCCGATCCATCGGATCCATCGGATCCATCGGATCCATCCAGAATTTCAATGATTTCTTGCACAGCTTCCGCGGACATTTGGGCGCTATGGCGGCATGGAGCTATTCCAATCTCGAACAAAGACAAAGTTTTCTTGGGGGTTGTCCCCCACAGTGTACACTCACTCTCACTCCGGTGCTTTCCTATCAAAATGCACACCTGTGAGCCTGTGAGCCATCAAGACGTACAATCTACTGCATTGATCGGACTGAAAGCATGCTTCAAAGGGGATTAATTGGCCAACACCTTTGCACTATGGCGTTCTGCTCTCTGTTTTGGAATGTAAGATCTGTCAGAAATCAAGCCACCTTCTGGATTCAAGCTGTATGACGATTCCCTGCGGTTTCCTTGAGCATCTTGCCATATCTTGCCCAAATCCCGATGCCAAACTCAGCTTCCGACACCACATGGAACTGGCCTTGGGAAAAGCGACCCGTGACCATTTTCTGGCCATCACCTTTCAGCATCGAGTTGCTGATCGTTCGTTTGAATCAAGCCATGTTCACCTTCAAAAAGTATCAACAAGTATCAAAAAGTCACATCATGGAGAAGTGGATCCAAATGTGGCATATCCCCACCTGACCTCAGCAGAAGCTAAACCTCTGCTTGCCCCAGTGGTCGCATGGACTACACTGAGCCGTCGTTGGAGTGCCTGCCAAGTGCACCGTGTGCTTGGCTAATGCTGAAAGATGCTGAAAGATGCTGAAAGCATCTAAAAGCATTGATAGTCACAACATAATTGAAGCACAGTGCACCTTTCGCTTGCTAAATTCTGAGCTCTCCAGTTGCTCCTACCAAGGATCATTCACCAATTCACAGGTCTCTCTTCAGTGTTGCAACAAATGTTGATATTATTGTATGATATTATCATGTTTGATATCCAATATATCCAGGAAAGCTGAAAATCGGAGAGACCAGCCTCGTCACAGCTTTCCTTGCCTGTGAACATCCCAGATATCCTGCCGGCATGTAGATCATCTGTAGATCCTTAAGCACAAAGATATACAAAGATACCCTCAGAATCCCTCAGAGTCGGCAAGTTGGCCAGATTGGCAAATGTCCTTCCCTTCGGAGAAAGTCTCGGAAGGACCTGGCACACTCTCATGGCTTGAAGCCATTTGAAAGTTGGTGTTAGCATCACGCTGCACTTGAGTCAAGCAAAATGAATGGAGAAAGCTAGCAAAAGATGTTCAGGAACAGTAGCAAAGATGTTTAATGGCACCGTCTCAGTATAATATGATATGGTATAATTGTAAATAATGTTAAATACATTTATCATAATATGCCGTGTTTCTTGTGTTCCATCCTTTTCTCTATCATGATGCTCCAAAACTCCATGACCGTGCAGGAGCCTCACACAGCCAAGTCCTTTCTCTCCTTCACCTTTGCCATCAGGACCTCAATGGAAAGGTTGCAGAAGCATGTCGAAATGGTGCAAAACCATGCGAAGACCATTAGAATAGAAAAAAAACAAAGTTTGCTCTATGCCGAGTAATCGAACAGTTCTATCTCAAGGCGACAAGCCACATTTGTTTGCTTGGTAAGCTTGATTGACTAATTAAGGCGCTTGCTGAGCCAAGTGTGATCAAATCCCAGAAGGGTCTGCCAGGCAGAAATCTTCAAAGGGTCCATGTTCAAAGATGTTCAAACAATCTGCCAACATCTGCCCGTCATGCCTCCAAGCCCAAGAAGTGTCGAGAGAATGGCGAGCAATGCCAGCCTAAAACGGGAAAGAGTGATGGCCTTTACGCCATGCCTTGCCATATCTTGCCATCAAATCCATCAAGCATACTGGAATCTGAGAAACCCTGTGCCTTGACGCCACACTTCACATGTTGATAGTTTGGGACCTTCCAGGCCATGGATTCTGAATGGCGCATGGTTTGAACGTATTTAAACATGGCCATCTGATGGCTTCTCAACGATCCACCTGCCAGCTGGAGTTCTCGTAGCAGTGGCGCTGCATTCTCATGCGCAAACACCTGCTGGCAAATGCAATGAGTTGTGCGGCCGAAGCTCAACAGTTGTGGGTTCCTATGGGCCATGGCCCATAGCTGGGGATCAAACAGCATAAAGGTGTTCAAGATGCAAAAGCTCGTAGCCTGCGCATCTTTCGTTAACAGAAGCACTGAAGCTCCACTGGAACCATGGGAACACATTTGGGAACCCAGTTGTACTTACTAAGTTTCTTGTAGATATTGACAGGAGTTGCCGGGTGACGAGGGAACTCAAAACATCTTGAAACTGTAGCTAGAAGGGCCGCTTATCAACTCGCACAAATGTTTTCCTGATGTGCTTGTGCATACCTTTGCAATCCTCTTCAATAAAGCAGTTTTCAACGCTAATTACTTAGCTTGTTGCCATTCAGCTGGAGAAGTGTTGTTGGATATTGCCAGATCATTGATCATGACCTCTTTGCAGCTTGAGTAATTATTTGGACAAAGTACACAGGGCTGAGCTCGCCTAAGGGGTGCAGAAGATTCACAACCCGTTGAAGCGAGCACCTCGGACGTCAAGATACACACAGTCCTCGCTGAGCCTTGCAGGGCTCATCTTAGAGCCAGGCTGTGCTGCGACATGCCGACGAAGCGTGTGGGCTTTGGAAACGGCATCGGACAGATTCGCCTTGATGCCAATGTGCTGAGATATGAAGAGACTCTGAGATTTGCAAGTGGAGTGCTCAGTGGAGTAGCAAAACTGGCAGGTCTCGTGGGCACAGCTGGATGTATCCTGTTGCATCAGCATCAAAGCGAAAAGCCAAATGACCTCAAGGCTTCTTTGCCTCTAAGTGCCAAACTCTTTGGGCAGCTTTGATTTTCCGCCGGTTCCACAGAAATGCCACGGTGTAGTTGGGCTCTACCTACAACATATCATATAATTTATATTAATTTATATTAATTTATATTAATTTATAATATACACATACATACACATACCATGAATTAATGAGTGGTGCAAAAAACTGGTGCCTCGTCCGAAACAAGACATCCATTTGGATCCATTTGTTCCCAGTTCAAGAGGCCTCGATGGGTGGCGGGATCACTGGATTGATGGGCACGTACACCAAACTGGCGAGGGCAATCTTCTCCACCTGTCAACAGCACTGAAACACGTAGAAACAAAAAAAACAAATCACTAAGAAAACATGAGAAAGTGAAATTTAATCATCACATTAATAAATTGAAATAAGTCAATGAAACTCCTGATGTCAAATTGCCACTTTGGACTTAAAATTTGCGGAGCCACTCGGCCTCCAAGACCTTCCACAGGACACGACAGTTGCCAGCCACAAAGTTCATGGATCTGGCAAAGGCGTCCAAAATTTCGTTGTCAGGGATAAAACAAAATCCACAATTTCTCCAACACGCAGGTCCGACATCATATCATAGGGTTCTGGAGGTCCCAGTATAGGCTCCAGCGATGCTTGCCACACTGGCTTCTCCTGACAAGCGTCTTGTACAAGGTGTACCTCCTCTATCCTGACTCTAGCCATCAATCTGACCTTTCTGACCTTTCTGACCTTTCTCTTTCATCTATCTTTACCATTCCAAAGTTTCTGAGCACTCCTTCGATTGTCTGTTGGACCAGGCCTTGAAGTTAAGACGGGAGCATGAGACTACACGAGCACTCAAAGATACTCAAAGCAGCCGTCTCCGATGGTAAGAATCGCACTCCACCAATCCACCTCACATACAGCTTGTCATTGACTTCCGGGTCATTGTTGACGTAATAAACCTGAAGCTGCTGTGAATACACCGCCATCTATGGCGCTGTGCCGTAAATCAAAAATAAAAACCTGGACCCACAACGAAGCGCACCACGCCAGCATGAGTTTGGAAGCACTGCCCCGGATCGAAGATTAGTTCCACCTTGTCAGATCAAAGCGTGCACAGTACATCAAGGTGCAGGATGCAGTACGATATTATTGAGCAGTCACCAAAAGTCTCTGTGATTGATCAGAACCACAAGCTGTTTTCACGCGTTTCAAGAGCCCCCAACTAAAAGCTACATTTCTCACATCCCTTGCTCTTACAATTTCTTAGATATGTATATAATAGATATGTAACAGTATGTCACCATAGAATGACAATGAATGACATGTGTGCATTTGACAGAGATCTTTTTTCCGTTCCATGCGCTCTTCCTTCTCGTCTTCCACAGATGGACTTCGCTTGCGCTTGGATCGCTTGGTGCACACAGAACTCATGTGCACCGAGCTTTCATGGTCACTCAGTGCACTCATCGGGGTCAACTGTGTGATGCCCCATCGGGCAGTGGAAAATCGGAGCTGATTGTGGTACATTCGAATATTCCGAAGCTCATCTTCAACGGCACTGGAATCACCACCTGCATCTTTACTGCCCCAAGTGATCACCCGGCCATCAGCTCTAAGAGCGGCAAAAGCAAAGTGTGTTGAGTGGATCTGTCGCACATTTTTCAGCTGCTCTTGCACTTTCGAGCTGTCTCCACCTGCCTCAGCGCTACCCCAGGTGACCACATTGCTGCCCTCATCAGTCACTGCATCAGTCGCCTTGATGGCTGCAAAGGCGAAGGCCGAAGCCCGAATGGATTGAACCGCTGTGAGGTGAACTTCGACTTTGGAGGTGTTGCCTCCGCAACTGTCCTTCCCCCATGCCACAACTTGTCCGTCCTTCCGAATGGCTGCAAAGGCACCCTTGCTGGCTTGAATGTCTTTCACATTTGTTAGCCATGGTTGAATGGTAAGGCTGTAGCCACCAGAGAGTGGACAGCCCCAGGTTAAGACATGACCGTCTGAGCGCAAGGCTGCTAGCGCCCCTTGAGTATGACGAACCACTTTGAGATGTCGGAGCTTCTTCTGAATTTCAAGGGTCGTTACACCTCCAGCGCAGTAACTGCCCCAGGTCACAGCAGTGCCATCTTCTCGAATTGCCATAAAGGCGTTGGGGAATGCCTCGATGCTTTGAACGTTAGTGAGATCGCGGGAAACCTTTTCATCTCCTCCACGAGCTTCACTGCCCCAACAAATAACTCGACCATCCATGCGCAAAGCTGCGAATGCTGAATGCGAGGCCTGAACACTCTTGACCTTCCTCAACTTGTGCTGCACAGAGCTACTATCTCCTCCAAAGTTTGGAGCGCCCCAGGTGATGACAGTGCCATCTTTCCGTGTTGCCGCAAATGCAAAGCGTGACGCCCGGATGTGCTGCACATTGGTCAACCTCGCTTTTACAGCGCTGCAATCACCCCCAGAGCTCGGTGAACCCCAGGTGACCACTTGGCCATTGGACAACAGAGCAGCAAAGGCATACGCTGAAGCAACGATGCTTTGGACCTGCCTCAGCTGCCCCTGAACAGCGTGGCAATCACCACCTCCAGCAGCACTTCCCCAGCAAACCACCGTTCCATCCAGTCGAATAGCTGCGAAAGCACAGGAAGACGTCGAAATCTGATGCACGCCTGGCACGCCTATCAGCTGGTCCTGAACTGCATCGCTGTCACCACCACTATACTCATCTCCCCAGGTCGTCACGGATCCATCACCGCGAATCACCGCAAATGCCGTGTCGTTTGAAACGATGGTAGCAATGCGCTCCAAGGCATTCACAGAGGCACCATCCCGCAAGCCCACCTCCTGTAGAGTGTGCCAACCTGGCAGGATCCCGCTGGCAACCCTTAACCCATGCGTAAACATATGTAAACATCATTGGGACATATAATATATAGAACTCACCTAGATCCAACATGATCCAACATACTTCTCAATAGGATCATGCTCTTGATTCGATTGCTTGAGCCATGTTGGATTGTTGGATTCAAATTTTATGGGTAAGATTTGGGAAGGATCCACATATATATCAGTCATGCATCCACATGGATACATATTATTGGCAATTTCGGTCGCAATGCAACATGCTGTGTTCGACTCGTTCCGAGCGCCTGCCAAGAGCTGCCCTGATGTGGTCGTCAAGGAGCTGATCCCCTGCTGCAGTGCATCCTGCGCTCTTTCCAGCAGCTCGTGCACACAGCAAGCTGGATCTATTTGTACCGTGGCTCGGCGATCCCATGCAAGCACCACATGAATTGAGAGCATAGCTGGAACGTAGCAACGTTCAAACTAAGGAAGTCAAGATGTGTTAAGACATCAAGTTATGAGTGGCCTTAAGTTGCCTGGCTAAGGCACTTTGCGCAAGCTACATTGAATGATGCCTTGTGGATATTGATTTTGATTCTGTAGTTGAATGATCGATAGTCCCTCAAATAGATCGAATGACAGCAGAAAGTCGATTCAGCGTGCTATAAAGTGCAGAATCTTGATCATAAATCGTGACCATAATCATCAACACCTACGTTGGTCTTCGCAGCGAATTAAGTCTCAGAGCCCAAAGCACCACAAGTCGAGTAACAATAGCATACAATAGCAACAATCCAAACAGAAGCCAACAAGAGTTGAAGAGACTGCCATCTTGCAGGAAACATGACCTCCAGAAAATCGTTCTGTTGGACTGAGAGCACTGCAGACTGTTCGCAATTCTTTTCGATGTCGAACTGTGCGGCATTGCGAATCTCAGCTGTGGCCGCAGCAACTGGAAAAACTCTCCATGGTTTGCAGAGACTGTCCTTTTTGACTTGGTATGAATCAAAATTTGTCTGCAACAACGCAAGGCCCGAGCTGCAACGTAGGAATGGTAGACGGGCCTGCAACCGCAAGCCCAAGAACCCGGGAACTTGTGCTGTCAAAAATACATACACATAGATACACATAGTACTTTTACAAATGATAAAGCTTTGGGTTCAGGGATATGGAGCTGGTTTGCCAACAAACAGTCTCAAACACTCTCAGATGAGGACTAGTTACTATAGGATTTTTGCAGGATTCTATTGGTTCCGTAAGGGGCAATGTTACAACTACACGCAACTTGTACTGCACATGATACCATGTATGCAAACCCATCCTTTTCTGCCTCAGACTGACAGCCAGTTGAGCGCCTGCCAGACTGTTCAATGGCTTCCAGCATCTGCCTCGGAGTGGCCTCAGGATGCCACAAATCCTCAAATTTTGAAGATTGGGACCAAGTGGTACACAATGGTACAAACATGTACAAATGAATCAAATGATACGAAGATGTACAAACAGAATCAAACTAAGGCAACATAAGGCAACTAAGGTTATCTAAGGTTGCTAGACTCTGCTAGACTCTGCTAGACGTCTAGAACATCTTGAGCCAAGCTATGCCAAGCTACACCTAGCCAGGTGGGCAGTCCAGCTGCATCCTTTCGCACAGATCGAACTGTCGGCTCTTTGAGTTGCTCTGCACCTTGGCGGTGCATGGCACACTGCATTCCGTGTGACCTGAAACACGGTGGACTGTTGAGGCCAAGGAACCATGTGAACCATGGCTGCCATGCCGTTGTAAGCCCGTGCAAAGAGGTGAAGATCTTGTTGTTGGCCAGCCTGGATCTCGCTTCTCTGAGGGGCTCACAGTTCGAGACATCAGCAGTAACTGAGCAAACCAAGCCGAACCCAGTGACAAATGTTCACATGATGTTCACAAGTGTTCCACTGGTTTAGGAGTAAGTAGATGGAAGCAGTAGATCTGTGACTGCTGAAGTCAATGTCAAAGATTGATGCCTCCTCGCGGAATCGGCCCGAGGAAAAGCTCCTCCTGCTATAGAGTGTCAGATGAATTGATCGTTGATCGTTGGAAATCTGTCAACACTGAAAGGTCTGTGCTATGCTCCTGCAAATCCACCGTGCTTGCGCTTGTGTCAACAAGCAAATCGATCATGCCATTTGGCGTCCAGGCTGGAAATCCTGGAAACCAACTGCAAAGCCAACATAATCAACATAATCAACATAATCATACATAATAAAAATAATCAACATAATCAACATAAGCTAACAAGATTCTAACAAGATGTTACAAATGTTACTGTGGTGCAATGCATTTTTTCGGCAGGTCCGTGGTTAGATTTTCTCTGTGCTGCGATCCGGGCCTCCTGGCATGTGCCGCAAATCAGCAGCAAGTTCTGGGATGATGTCTAACAGAGCCATCACAACGGAGGCGAGGTTGGAACCTGCGGATGTGAAGCTTTTGGATTGTAGGATAATTCAGGATATGACGAAAATGAAACACTGCCAAACTTCACAAGTTCACACTTCTAAGCAACTTACAAATTATCAGAGTCGTAGTTCTCACAAGCTCGGAAGTAGAAAGTTCGGCACCCTTATCTGTGATGGCTCTGAGCGTTTCCTCAGAGAACCGTGCGTGTGAGTGTTGGAAGTCAGCTGTCATTAAGCATCGTCAGGAAATGCGGGTGTCCAAAAGTTCTGACTGTGGGAAAGGAAAAACCTCCGGTGGGGTTGCATTGTCATATCTACAAGCTGTCGCATTATTTTTGAATACCTTTTTGTATGTGCATATAAATATACAATAAATCATAGTACAACATAATCTATGGTTAAGTTATATAGTCAATCTTTGTCCGCATCTTTGTCCTATGTCAATCAATTTCAGACCTTGACATGACCGCCATGCCGACTCCACCGAGGAACTTTGAGCTTTGGCTCATCCAGCTGATCCCTTGCTGTGCCCTGTTTCCAGGCTCGATGCTGCACATCATATGCCTGGATAACTCCAAGGGCTTTGATGTCCTTCCCAAACCAGCCAGCTTTTGGAAATCCGACAATTGATTCGATGCACCATCAAAATGTCCAAAGAAATCAACAAATCCTTCTACAAACAGCATGATCCAACATGAACATCGTAGAAATCAACTCTGCACTTGTTTCACCGCTGTGTCCTGGAACGCTCGGCGTGCGGATTTCAGCGTCCCCCGCTTTTTGGGCATGACAGGTTCATGTTGGCGCAAAGGGAGAGTGGACTCCGACACCTCTACGGAGGAGTCGATCAGATTGCAGTAGGACAGCGTTTTCGTCTCAAGATTTTCAAACAACTGTTGGTATGAGCTGTTTGAAGCAGACTCCTCCGTTCCAAATTGGCAGCGGAACAAATAGGCTGCCATTTCAAAATGGGCCTCAAGGAAATGGGCCAGGCTTCCAACAAACTCGGACGCAATGTATACAAGAAGCCGCTCTTGTGCGCCAGTCGCTGATTTCTCTATTACAGCACCCAAAGAGAAGAAGACATCTGACAACAGAGTTGTCGTCTCCCTGCGCAAATCCACCAACAAAGGCTGTTCACATCCTTCGTCCCAAACATCTGCATCCATCTTGTTCTCGAGGCCATCTTGAACATCCACATCCAGCACTGCCGCGTCCAAAGGTCCTTCAACAAATGGTTTTCCTTCAACAAAGGGTTTCAAAAAGAACTGCACTGGAAATTCCTAGAGTCGGACCTCGGCTTGTGGCACGCCTATGGGATCCCATGGCTGTCGAAGTCTTGAGAGTTTAGAACATGTCATCTAGATCAAGGGCTTTCTCGTCCTGCAGTGCCAAACCAAACCTCCAGAGTGACAAGCTTCACAGCTTCACATCAGTGAAAATATCAGCAGTGGATGGACTGTCTTGAGAACTGTTGGAAGCTGAGTTGCCAGCTCCCAAGGCCAGCCATTGAGGCAGACATTGAGCTGGAATCATGTACTTCGCTCAGAGTGTGCAGTTGTGGTTACCGAATTGTCAAGAATCTACAGTGTCTACAGGGTGCTGTGCCATGAACGATTGGTACATAATGGTACGTACATACAAGCATGTTCATGCGGCAACCAGTTCTTGTTGTGACCAGTTCTTGTTGGAAAGGTCCTTCCCAGACAAACGCCTTGTGCTGAGCCTATGGCTTGGAACCACAATACAATACGGCCTAACAATGAACATATGGATATTGCAATGTTTCAATTTCAAAGCCTCCTAGGTCCTAGGAAATCAAAGCAATCAAATTATCATATAAATACAGTAACAAATAGCAATAAACCACACAATACTATAGGAGAATCATGGAGAATCACATACAATATCTATCAGAAACTCTCTGGAAACAGTACGGTTAATATATCTTGGCCGCACAAAAAAGCTTTTCCATACAGCCTGACACGTCATCGGGCGTTCAGGCCTTTTGAGGACTCGTGGCCTGAACTTTCTGCCTAAATACGATGAATATCTACATGTGAGACAGTTGTGAAACAAATGTGTGAAACTCCAAGAGCCAAATTCATTCAAATGATTCAAATCCAAACATCATCTAATGATTATCAAACATCCCGAAAAATCTGTAAATATGTCACTTGCTGCGTCCAAATCTTGGTGAAAAGATCCTCATGTAAACGTCTGAGGGCTGATTTAGCCCTCATCAGAAGGGATGATGTCCCCCAGCCAGGCGAATTCATCTCCAGATGCCGTGGCCTCCAAAAATACTGATTACATATGATTACATTTTATCATATTCAAGGGATCAAAGGTTTGACAAGATGAATCTCATCGGGTTTTTGCCCACTGCCTGCCATTTTGATATATTTCCAAGATAACTTCAAGATTATGTTCATCCATTTTCCAGGGTCCAGACGCTCTGAGAAGGCGCAGAAGCCTCAACTGTACATCCCATCTTTCATGTTTGAAAGAGGACCGCTTTTGCGAACAAGAAACCAACTATTGGAAAACACCGTTTAGAAATGCTGTGAATGTCAAACAACTATAGAACTGCATCTTGCTGAGTCGCGACAAGCACTCTGCTAACTCAGTTAGATTCACAATCCAGGAGGAAACTGTTCGACTCTTGCAGGCAAGTTGCTGGAGGATTCACGCCTTCTTGTGGGAAGGTCTTCTGGTACAGCAACTGCACCTGCCAACCAACCCCCGCGGCACATACTTCACATGTCACGCAATCTCATGTGAATCTGCAACGGCAACAGCTATAGCAGCCACTCACTAATAAGGCTCCCACCACACGTTGCTGCGACAGAAGCAACTCCAGCACCTCTTGCTCAATATTGGAACAGCTGGGGCTGCATCAAGCATCCATTGGCCCACTCATCTTTCCACAGGGGTTCTAAACAAAGGCTGAAGGTGGTTGAAAGTGAGATTAAAGGGACTTCTCTATTTTCAAGTTCAAGCAATCCTCACACTGCAGAATGTCAGGCAGAACATGCTAAGCATCCAACCCTTTCCCGGTCTTGCGCACTAAGCTCATGCACAGACCTGAGCACAGTGGGATAAGTCGCTTAGGCAAATGTCGTCTGCTCGTCAGCTAGCAAAGCGATCTAAGAACATCCAGGAAAGGAGCACTGTGGACAAAGGAGGACCAGAGCCACCAGGCGATGTTGAGGGATCCTCAAAAGCGAAAACCGGGGGTGTTTCTCAAGAAATCGATTTTGGTCACGAAATGTCATGTTCTTGCAGTGCTGCCAGAAGCACATGGCAGTCTGTTTGTTTCAGAGCAAGAAAGCTGTGTCCTGGCCCTCTGCCATCGCCCGCATCCTTAGACTTCTACAAAGATTGGACGCCACAGACATCAAGACAACCTGAACCTCCTTTTCTCTCCCAGCTGCTCTCTCCTTTTCTATCAACCCCACATCAGTGCATCGTCCATTCACATCCACTGCATTCCACTGCCGCGCCAAGGGGCCGCAGGATCTCGGCCTTGACATCATCCAGGCTCTGTCGCAGCAGAACTTCCAGCTCCGTGCGTTGTTGCATCATCTCCGCCTGAAAAAAGAGTGACTTTCAGAGACCCAACATGGTCCCAACATGGTCCCAACGCACTGCATCTGTGAGATTAATTCACTGCCAATTGCAGGCGTTCCAAAGACAGACGCCGAAGCCCGTGAACACTGATGTGATTCGTAGAACACTCGTTGTCAATTGTGTGCTCTTGCAGCAACCAAATTGGCCTGTTGCTGCTTCAAAGCAACGACTGTGCGACGCTCCTTGGACTGCCGGTGCCACATGTCATGCTGCAAGGATCAATCAATGAAAGACACCATTTTGGAATTTCCTAATCGAAGTTTCTCAGTCACCACTGTCATAGTGTTGCTAAGTCGAAGGCAGCATCTACCATTCGCTTCAGCTTCAGAGCTGCTTCTCTGAGTGCAACCTGCAGGGGGCCAGAGGTCATGCCATGGGCGGATCACGTTCTTGTTGGCTTACTTAGAGGGTGGATCCTCATGGACACTCATCAGGGAGGCTCCCTATCATGGGCACATTGACTGTAACACTAATGGAAAGAGTCATGGGAGCGCTTCTCCTTGGGAAAAAAGGGCAACCGCGCCTCGCGTTCGTACTGCTTGTTGTGCCTTGGTATACAGGATGTACAATATGTAGTCCATAGTATTGTCCATAGTAAATATTGTTCAGTACTATATATTGTTTGTGTATTTACAGAATGAATCATATGATCACGTAATCATATACCTATATTATATCATTCATATATTCATAAGGATGTGTATACATCGTCTTTATACATCTTTATACTACATTTCATATACGCATGCCACAGTCATCCACAGTCCAACTCCCTGCATGGATACTGAGTTCCGTGCGTTTGCTGCAGCCTCGCTTGGTCTATCTGCCTCTGTGAGAAGCTTTTCCTGCAAAACACAAAGGAGCTCTGCCCTGACTTTGCCTTTGATAAAACAGAAATTATAAGCAAAGGCAGATATCAGAAAATATAAGCAAGATCAATCATAAGGCGGAAATTAGTAGGACTTCAAGGATTCCGGGCTCATCTAATTGAGCAAAGAGTAAAAATTCTGGAAATCCATGTTCCACCTGCAATATTGCATCCCTCCCCCAGGACGCCTCCTTGGTTTCTCTTGTTCAGTAGAGGACTTCGCCTCTGGCTCGGCCTTTGTAGCTGCGCTGCTTTCCGTTTCCAGCATGTTTGATCAGTGAAGTGCTTTGAAATGGCACTGTGAGCTTCCAACGCTCTCTTTGCTGCCGGTGAACTGTTGTTTCAAGCCTTGCACCTCTTTCCTAGCACCGGCGTGATGTGCACATCCACAAGTGACATGTTGTCATTACACATATATTTGACTACAATGACTACAATCTGCAATAGTCGCACCATCTAATCTAGTCTAATCTAGTCTATGGATCACTTGCCAGAACGTATCCCCAATTGATGAAGGACTGTACCTAGATGATCCTAGATGTACCTAGGATGCTTCTGCAATTGGGGACACTGATGGCTGGCAAGGTCGAGCCACCAAGTTTCATCGAAAGGACATGTCACGTCGGGAGAAACAACAGGAACTCGATGGAACTCGGCCAGAAAGACTGACATGGAACTCGAAACCAAAAAAGAAACTCGCGTTAGATCCAATTAGATTCAATTAGATTCGTTAGATTCGTTAGATTCGTTAGATGATAATGATGAATAATTCGTTAGATAATGATGATACCAGTAGCTTGCAGCCATTTGCCCCTCCTCGACAAGACTAGCTCCCGCAGAAGCGCTTGTCGGTCATCCTCTCGGGTGCGCAACTTTTCCTGAAGCCTTGGCGTTGCCAAAAGTTTCAGCTTCTATCAGCTTCTAGTGATTTCCTGTGCCAAGTATACTATCAGAAATGTACTTGTCAGTTTGCTCCTTTCCCAAGGGCGTCAAAAATCAGACTGTTTGTGTCTATGGATGCACTGCCAACACTGAGGTACACTGAGTCTGCCAACTTCTGATTTTCAGCTGTCAGCTGCTGATTCTTCTTGTCAAAGGTTTGTGCTAACTCCTCAAAAAGTCCGCTCAGTCCAGGAATCCAGCTGAGTAGCAAGAATGTATGATATTGCTTTATATGGCGGTTGATCTAAATTCCTTTATCTGAAAATTGCCATTCTTCGCAAATAAAAAACTATATACTTTCGCGAATCTTTCACGAACCCCACGTTTATCTTTCGCGGGGGTCTCAAAATAAAGTACAGTAGTTCGCAAAATCTTTCGCCCCAAAAAAAATACTATCGCGAACTCAGAAAAAAACAAAATCGCGGGGTCTCATGTTGGAACCCTGGCGGCCTTTGTAATGGACAAGCTCTACATGGACCTTTAGATCGACAAACATATATATTACATTGCAGCAATGGAGACTGCAGGCCCACTCAGTTTGACAACCCTGCACCGTACGCCACACTCACCAAAGGGAGAGCAGTACCTCAAGAATCCTCAACAAATAGCTTTGCGAACTCACTAATTGTGATTATAAATTACATATTATGATTCCATAGCATACAAATTGGAGAATGAGAATGAACTTTGGTGCAGAGTGGTGGTATGAAGAGCTCTGACCGGAAATAATGCCAAAACGGCCACAAATGGCCACGATGGCCACGTTTCGGTGTACGTTAGGAAATTGTTGGCTTAAAGTCCGCAGAATCCAGGCAGCATCATTGAGACAAAATGACACGACTGATGGATTGATGGACGATCCATTGACATGCGGCATGCGCATCCCAAGTATCTCCTGAGTCTTGTGCAACTCAGCCACCTGAATCATGATCGTGCTGCACAGGTCGAAAAATGGCAGGACGTCGAGATCTTTTGCAATGACAGAATCACTAAGTGGAAACACCGTCATTCCCAAGAAGAAAGTGTAAACACTATGAGAATGAAGTGGAAGGAAAACAAAACGCATGGAGCTCTGATTAGAGCGACAATGTATTGGCTTGCCTTGTCATGGTATGAATGAAGCGTACAGGTCAAAAACAAGGAAAACATTAGAAAATAGAGACAACATCCTTCTCATCCTTGACTGAACTGAGCGATAGATATGGTTCACATTGTTCAAGGCCAAACTGCAGCGCAGATAGCACAGTGCTCAAATGCTCTAAGCACTCTGCCACTCTGCGATGATGAGCTTGCTGCCTCAGGTGAAACATGGCGCAACCAAGAGAAGCTTCTCTAAGCTGTGGACGAATTGGGCGATGCAAGGGAGATGAGCTATACAATCTGGTGTCATAATACTATGTATGACACGTCATAACAGTTTATAACATGCACACACAAATACATACTATACAACAAATGTTCAAAGTTGAGCACGGTGTTTCATGCATTTTGTTTCGTGATACTTCATCATTCTGATGCGCGGCTGCAATCTTCAGTCCGTGCCGAACAGTGCTGCACCCACATTTCTTTAGGTTTGAACTCTGTGGAGTGTTCGCCCTTCCGGCTTCGTTGAGCCTCAAGGTCCTAACAATCAAAACCATTTCAAAACCCTCGACATCACTCGGCATCATTCGGCCAATATCAAGGCAAAGCAGTTAAAGGTCAAGCAATCTTTGACACTCGCCACCAGTGCTGTCAGTCCCATGCGGTGTCACGCAGCGTCTGTCCTTTGACACTTCCTGTAGCCGTGCTCTAAAAGCTCTCATCAAATCCTTCTCTTGATCCTTCAGCTTCCAAGGTGGCATCAATCCCTTTCTCATGGTACTCCAATCTGGGCTTTATCATCTCTATAATATCTCTATAATATATCTTTATGGTAAAGTCTATGGTAAAGTCACTGCCTGGTCACTGGTCACTGGTCGCTGGTCACTGGCTGATGGCCTGAAGAATCTTCGCCGTATTCGTTTGAATGCACTCGAGTCCAGTGATCACCTCAAAGCACCATTTCGAGAAAATCGCCACGTCGAGACCGTCGAGATGTCAAGAAAATGACTGAGCTGCAAGCGCTTCTGTGCATGTTGCCAATGGCTTCCATGCGTTTGCCTCAACGCATTTTTTCATTTTCTGTGCTTAAATAATCTTAAATACAGAACATTACACAACTATGTACTGTAAATGTATGACTCCATTGTTTGAAACAAATTGAAACAGCTGGTCATTGAATCGACAAAATTGACGTTTCAAGATCTTGAAGATCTCGGAGCATCTGTTTGAGACTTGCTGACAAGTCACTGTGCTCATCGTTCTCGGCACCTTCCAACAGACGCTTCTCAAGTGCCTCGATCTTGTTCCTGAGTCGTCTCGGGAAGATGTTCAGCTGATTTTCAAAATGGATACTCTGGGACGAATTTCAGTGAAAATATGTGAAAATGCTACATAACAATAAGACGGCCCCAATCTGCCCCACAAGTATGTCTACGGAACTAGTTCGTACTCCCACATTGCCTTAACTAACATATTAATATTCGTGGATAGTTTCGTCTGCTGTCCAAGTTTCATTGTGGCTTTCTCGCGCTTGACCTGTCATGAGGTGAGCCTGTAATGGTGTTAAAATCGTCACTAAATTCTAGTCAATCAAAGCTGTCCAAGTAAAACTGAATCAACGTTCACAACATTCCAAGCTGTCTTAAAGAAGCAAAGGTAAAAGGGTCAGGCAAAGCCGTGGACCATTCAGCATTCAACAGGCCAGTTGTGCGAAAGATGCAACTCGATGTTTGTACCTCAAGAAAAGATGAAACGAGTGTCAAGTGTCATAATGGTACTTTGCAATTTTAAAAAATGATAAAAATGTACATTGGAAGATTCCTGCATCCCAAGATTGGAACTTGTATGAACCCTCTGTTCAATTCCCAGCAGGGCACTGATCCTCAAGGGTTCTGTTTTTGTTTCTTTCTTCATCGAGCTGCTTCTGAAGTTCCTGGCAGAGGTGGATGTAAAATGCCAAGCAGCATTCCTAAAATTGCTCACAAAATGTCAAATCATCACACATATGTCTTTCCGAAAATACTACCAGTATTGGAAGTGGTAAAGCCAAGATGTTCATGGAGCAGCGGATCAACGAATCACTAAAGTTGCCAGCAGTACTGCGATCATGGCTTCTTTGTCATCACTCTTGCCTGAGCCAGACCTGCAAGGAAAAATGATTAAACATAATTTGTAACATAATTAAACCATTTGGTCAAAAAGGGTCAAAGAGTGTTGCACAACTTGATGATTGCTTCAGTGGTGCACGCCTCGGGGCTGTCTTGGGATTAGCCAGCTTTTCGGCGAACCCAGGTGAGCTTTGCAGAAGCCTGGACAAGACTTGCATTCATTGCATCTTGTTCTAAACTGAGGAGCTGCAAACTGGGGAGCAAGGCACTGAGAATAGATCAGAATGGACTTGTGTGATGAAACTACGATGAAAGGAAAGTGTCAAATTGACAAAGGGTTTATAAAGGTTAGGTTCAGTCATGCAAGTGTCCCCACAAAGGCCATGGTTCAAGGGCCAAAGATGGAAGTTACAGAGGTGCAAGAGATCCACTCGGTCCTTGAACGGGTAGGACCATGATTTCGCTTTCTTTACGTGACATGATGGCGGCCTTGTGGCTGTTGACTGCATCTGCTGGACTGACCTGTCCTTGCAGCCCCATGTCCAACGATGGGAAGGTTGCCAGCAAAGTTTGAAACAGTTAGAAACCACTAAATCATACTACTATATATATATATCACTATCAATCACTGCTCCCACCATGCACATCATTCACATCATTCACATCCTGCAACAAAAAAAGGCACAGTCGCACTGGCGGTCCTCTGCCATGGATATGGCGGATATGGAAGGCTCGACGAGTGCTCGAAAGCACAAATTTCGCCAGGTCACCTGCCGCAGAATGCACAGAACGTGAATCTCGGAGGCCTGGAGTTAAGGATGCAGCACAGAATAAATCAAAATAAAATAAAATAAATAGAATATATTAGAATATATCAGAATATATTAGAATTTGAAAATGGCACAAGCTGCTTGCTCTCAATGCAAGAACGTTCAGCAGTGCCTGAACCCAACGGATCCAGCCACTAGAAGGCTCCTGAGCTTCTCTGATGGATCCTAATAAGATCTATGAGAAGCAAATTTCTGAAAATCTTCGCCTTTACTCCGCTGCCAAGCAACTCATTTGTGCCATTGAAGCGGGGCTCCCTTCCCATTGGAGCCATCAGCTGCGTCCCAAATGTGGCAAAGTCATCCCACAAAGCACCCTGAAATGGAAGTGTAGAGCTGGCATAGATGATTGATGGATATTGGTTGTTACTATTGGTTACTATTGGTTATAGTTATTGCATCTAATTCTTTCGCTCTGCTGTACTGTACAAATCATCCCTGTGCACAGAAGAACAGAAAGAAATAGAGAGAGGGAGAGGGAGATACAGGGAGAGAATGATAATCACATGCATCAATCAGCTTCATTCATCCCTCGAAATGGGTGCACTACTGCAGACGCCACTGTAGCTCATGCTGAAACAAGCGCGTTTTTTCATTCGCGGGTATTGCAGCATGGCCTGACAAGCGAGAGTTCCAGTGAAGACTGACCAGGCTGAAGCCTAGCAATATGAGAATGTAGCCTCTCTGAAAGCGGGTGAAAAGGAGCGCAAACACATGAAGGCACCCCATTCGAGGTCCAATGTAATCCAAGCTACACAGATTCATTCGATCTCCTAGGAGTTCTTCCTCGTATCCAATGAAGCTTTTGTGGATCAACCACTTTGAATACACTGTACATCCCGCCTTTGTTTCAGGCCAGCTTGTCAGCATGAAACTTTACCTTTTGCGCCTCTCTCACCTGCCCAAGGTTTCTGTCTGTTGCTGCATGTTCAAGTTGTTGCACATCATTGTACATCTAAACATCCAGATCCCGAGCACCCGAGCATTCTTCTTAAGGCCGCGACATGCCCTAGGGCGTAGGCGCTACAGGCACGTAAGAGGCCTTGCGCAACTTCATGGACTCACGAAGAGTTGGCACAAGATACAGCAGCTATATCAGCTATATACATGTTTCTCTGGATGCCGGCGGGATAGCTGACTACCTTCTGCAAAAAAATGGCCTCAAATGGGAGCCACGTGGTCTTTGTTTGCCACAGTGCCAGCGTGGGAGAGCGAAAGTCCATGACACCCCATTCCTGATCAAATGAAAATGGACTGTGTCAGGGCTTGCAATCTATCCAATATCCTGGCTTCTTGGATTTGGTGCGAAAAAATGAAAACTATTTCAAGCAGATTCTGAACATTTTGTCTCTCTAAAAGAACCTCATGATCCCAAACACGCGAAATCACAGCAGAGTTGCCTTCTCTAGCAAGTTTTTGATTTCTCGAACAAGGTCACGCCTCACCTCACAGCAAAATGTTCAGCCCATTCTGATCTTTCTGTGACACCACCACCAACAACACCACCACCACCACCAACATCATCATCATCATCATCATCATCGTCATCGTCATCGTCATCCTCATCATCATCGTCATCATCACCACCACCACACCACCATTGTCCTCCTCCTCATCATCATCATCAGCAGCAGCAACATCATCAAAGAAGAAGTTGTTGTTGTTGTTGTTGTTGTTGTTCTTGTTCTTGTTCTTGTTCTTTTTATTGTTCTTGTCGTCCTTGAGATCGTTGTCATCATCACCACCACCACCCTCGCATTGTCTGAACTATTCTGAAAAGTTGTTCCTTCTGAACGTTGAGTAGAAACCCATCATCACCACTCCAACCAGAGGCTCTTGCCTGCGCAACGTTCTCGCCTTCAACAGGAAAGACCTGATGCCCATTGATCATCTCATATAATCTGACAATATCTTTTCACCACAGGAAACTCCACATCCAAAATAGCCATGACAGCGATGAGTTAAGCCTCGAAGGCAAAGGAGAAGGTCAGCATCTCCCGAGGTGTTGCGGCATTGCGCAACCCGCAGGCCTCCACTGGTGACCGAGTTGTTTCACAGCGTCCTATGATGTCTTTTACATATGGATATAAATACATATGGTTGTACAAAGAATGACAAAGATACACAATGTACAATATCTAGACACACATATCTAGCAAAATGTTAAGGATATGTCAATCATGTGTTGATCATCATATGTGCGTAACATGTTCATTTATAAAAGTTTACAATATTATACAATATTAATATGTAGAATTATATAATATTATAAAATAATATTATCTAGTAATATATATAATATATAATAATAATATACTATTACAGTACATTCAATTACGTTCATATCTCATGTTGCTTCATCTTGTCCCGCCTCCTCCACAGCTTTGACCCAAGAGGTCACCTCGGGCGAGTGGTGCGTTGGGACGATCTCTACGGCGGAGGTTTCGCCATGCAGTCAGAGCACATGGAGTACAAACGTAGTACAAATGTAGTGCACATGTCATCAACTGTCATCTTAAATGTCATCTTAAATGTCATCTTAAATGTCATCTTAAGCATGTCCACAGTCAACTTTGAGTTTCACTTTTAGTGCACTCAGTTGCGAACACATTCTTGAGCACCAGGACCTGATTTGAGATGTGATTTTGAGACGAACAAATCAGATTATAAACTTGATAAAAGCAAGCAACTGGCATGCAAATTGCGAAGATAATCGAACCTGCTGGAGTCAATGTAACCGAAGTGCAGTCTGCACCTCATGTGCCCGTCGTGCAGAATATGATAGGATGCATGGTTTCTGTATTGAAATCATACTGACAACCGATGACTTGCCACAGCGTGCCATCAGATCTGCCATTTTTTGTGCTGTGTCCAAGAGAATGAAGGAGCCCTGGCACAAATATGATGTTGCAGTCTCATTCTTTCCCTGCGTCTCCTCTGTTTTCACTTGGGTCAGCTCCAATGTTTCTTCCAATCCGTTGGATTTGTCAAACCAAGCTCCATGCGGTCAAATCTCATAGGCCAATAGGTCCATGGAGCCTTTTCTGCAGCGCCAATTACTGTTCTGAATTTTAAAATCCATCCCAAAAAAGAACGTCAAAGCATTGGAAATTGATGCAGATTGCTATCACCGTGACACTTCCCTTGCTTTATCGCCAAGGAACAGAGTGAAAGATCGGATCGAGGCGCCGATTCACCTCCCATGACCACAGTGCGTCCAGTGGACGCCAGCCGCACAAATGAAAAGCTGGGAGAACCTTTAGGTGTTTGATGGTGTTTGGTGATTTTGGTGTTTGGGGAAACTATGGGAAACCTCTTCATCCCAAATACCGATGTGAAACGATGTGAAACGATGTGAAACCTGCCCGGAAATATCCAATGCCAATCTCCGGCCCCACGAGCTCGACCTCTTCGTAGCAAGCTCTCCAGTTCACGTCCTCACCAGAGCTCTCCGTGACGATACTCTGGGACCTCACAAGAACCGATCTACAGATCGGCAAATGCACGGTAATTACCCGATAAAAATTACGTATCCTTTCAGAGGATGATAATTCATGATAATTCAGCATATAAGATCATATAACTATATATAATATTATGCTCTTTTGTTTCCAGCATATGATCTGCCTGCATCATCTTCTCTATACCAAGTGTTGTCATGAGCATCGGGCTGGCCGATTAGCTCTGGCCGCCGAAAGGGATCCAAAAGCCGAACGGCATTCAGGCTGATGCATCCTGCAGGCTTTCCCGGAAATATCTGGTTGGAGCACGTTGGAATGCACGATATCACAACATCGCATGTTCACCATTTTTGGAGGACATCTGAATCACAATATAGACATTTATAGACTATGCATATCTATGGATATACCTATGGATATATCTATGGATGTCTATGGATACTATGATTTGATCACGATTTCGCTCTGTTCAATCAAGACTTGCTAAAGCCTGCCACGCTTTTCTCTTGTCACTTGTCTAGGTCAGGCTCTGTGCCTGCTGGCACCAGCTGGTACAGTGGACCAAGGGGTGATGCAGAAAGCAGGGCCTGTACGCCTTGGTATACAAGACTATCATGCACATGATGGGTACCACAGAGTACCAGTACCACTCCGAACTGCATTTTGCTGTCAGCATTAGGGCAATTGCTGGAAGAGGACACCAACAAAAGATATTATCAGACAACAAGGAACACTCGAAAAATGTCAAAACATCAACATATCGCGCAAGGGATCCAGTGTTCAGTCTGGCGATCCCGACGCTTCATCAGCTCAATGTGTCTTTCGTCAAGTTGAAAAACACAGCTGCAGCCTGAATCACCGGATTGCAGTTCTAGGTGTAGCTCTGTTCAGAGTCATGAAAATATACGTAGAAAATATATGAAAATATTCAATTGCACGGCTGGCTGGGTTTGGTAGTTTAGACATGGGTACCACATGTTTTCTTGGCAGTGGGACATCACCAATGTCACGGCACAAAGAGAATATTGCTCGTGACTTGCCTTGCCAAGGAAGCTCTTCCCATGTCACAGGGTCGAACCTCACGTTAAAGCAAGTGAATCATTCAGCTGCAAATGGGTTTGTCTGAAGTCTTCTTGAAAACCATTGAAAAAACATTCCATCCACTGGTTTATCATAATTTCCCATGCTAAAACTACCAAAAATTGCAGTGCACACCATCTTCAGACACACCTCAATAAAAGATCATAAAAGATAATCAAAGGCTGCAACATCGGAGTTGAACTTGGCTTTCAGCTGGTACCGTGGGATCGAAATGTCCGGTGGTGCGCCAATGTGAACCTCGGGTTCAGCCAGTGGTCAGGTATCAGAAAATGTGATACTAAAACATACATAAACATACTATAACACATGAGGTGCACAGTGGGCAAATGGGTCGCATCGACGAAGATAGACATGGGCCAGAATCTTGACCACCTGTTTGTTTATGTTCAAGACGTGCACAAGAGGAAAAGAGACGGAAAAGCTTTAGGCCAACTTGTGCATGGCCAACTCAGCCCAGAACAACTCGTAGAGACACTGGTCTCTTGCCCGAGGAGAGAATCACATATCGAACCTGCTCGCAAACCTGTGAAGCGAAAGAGGCCGGATGCTCAACAACTCCCAGCAGCGTCTGGCTGCGATTCAACTGGCTTTGTTGCTACAGATTACTCAGAGAATCATTCGGTTACAGCAGTTAGTAGCACTTCATCGCTTAGAATTCGGCCAAAAGCTGTAAATGTCAAACTTATCTGTTTTGACCCTTCTCAACTCTCAACTTGGTCTTTTCTCGAGTCTTTAGTGTCTCATGTATCAGGTCTTCTGGCCCTTGACACCAGGAGCATCCCTCAAAACCAAGGAGATGATTAGAAAGTCGGATTCTGAAGGTAGCTCTTTCTTGCTCAGCCAGATCGATTGAATCCAGACAAATGACCTTCCAATCCCGCTATCTTGTACAGGCATTGATATGATTGAATAATGTTGAATATCCGTACATTAAACTGCATCAATAATTAAGCTATGTGGCTCAGACAAAAAGAGTCCTTCCAGAGGCAAGCCTCACAAGACCTGCTTGAATTAATTGAGCGTCCAAGCAATCCTGTGCTGCGGACATCTGCTATACAGTACATAAAGCTTTGAGGTGTCTCAACAAAGCAGCCATGAGGGCCCTTCCGAAAATAAACACACATTGACATCCAGAAACGCTAATAAAAATGAACTTGGGAGAGTTGAAAGTCTCCAACGTGGCTCTGCTCTGAAACAGCTCAGGGATCGCAGTCGACTGCATGTCTGCCACGAAGGCAGTGCTTCAAGACTCGCTCACGTGCATTCCTAGATCAAACTTTGTAACAAATAGTTCTTGTCCTTCGGGCGGCTCTAAAAAGATGTCCACTCCCAGTTCTGTGTCCGGTCATGAGCCGAACTGACAGAGAAACAGCATGAGAAACAGCATGAGAAACGTTGGTAGGAAGAAACTGCAATGCCCTGTCGAAGATGTCCAGGATGTCTGTCTGGGACTCAGCGCACTCAACTCGTACTATCCGAAGTAATCATGTAGGCAAGCCATGACTGGAGTGAAAGACAACCTCGGCAAAGCAGCATTTGCATGATCTCCAGGAGAGAAACCAGGGGACACATGAATGCAAAATGACAAGAGCAGAACTGCTGGGGATCCAAATTCGACACACATTGAAACAGATATTCGTAACATTTCAAGGTATTTCCAAGAATCAGACCGAGCCGGATCCTCAACTTTGTCAGCTTCTTGCAAAAGCCTCACAGGGTGATGCACGTGGTCCAAAACAAAAAAGAACCAGAAACGAGTCGTTCCTCTATTTTCAGAGGTATTTGAGCTCAAGGAAATCTGGAAGTGAAGCACCTGTCGCGCCTGTGACTGCAATTGAATTTCTATGCTAATTTCATCTGATTTGATCTGATCTATGCTGTAGTTTGATACAGAATCGACACATCTGCCATAATCTGCCACAATTTCTCGGCAAAACACTGGCCAAGCTCCAGCCAAAGTGTAGCACAGAAGGTCTGGTCTGTCACCCGAGCATGCAATTCCTGACGGACAAGTTGGATCAAGTTGGATCAAGTTGGATCAGGTTGGATGGTCCTGATATGCTGCTGGTTTGTTCTGCTGTGTCCTTTGCCTAGAGCCTGATACAGTAGCACCTTCAACATCCCAACACTGGCGGCATAATCATCATATACACGTCATTACACGTCCAAAAAATTCAAACATTTTCAAACTCACCCAGTCTCTTCGAATTGTTCAAGGCTTCGTTGTCGCAGATTGCAGGAGCCAAGGAGTGCCACCTTCGATGACGGACCTGTTTGCAGCATCCAGTTGGAACATCTTGTGCCAGTCTCAACTGTATGGGTGTGTTGGGTTCAGATGATTCAGAAAGATTGGGCCTATGTTGTGCTAGGATGTGCTAGCTATGTGATATATATATATATGTATTCACAGTTAAACATGTAATTTCATCACATTTATATATATATAATTATATAGTATAATTATATATAAATATCGTTTAACATGTGCACAGTTATACATTATACATCAAGTCATGTATCACACTATCAGCACATCATGTTCGAAGACACATCTCTACATTGACACACACACACAAGTGTCACACAAGTGTCACACAGGCGGAATGATTGATCGCTTATCTTTTCGGGCGAAATGCTGACACAAAGCAGAAGACAGTTGTTCCGGTGCCTTCTGCAACAACTGCTTTGGCATGGACCATGCTCCCTGGCCACTGGCGCTTCAACATGCAACAGAAAACAAGAAACATCAAGAAACCCTACCAGTCGAGTCAGTGGTGAGTTCGCAGAAAAAGCCTGAAGCAAAAACATGCAAAAACCTATCGGGGACCTCTCTAAAGAGAGCAGATACTTGCAGAATGCAGAATCCTGAAGCAATTTGAAGCACAAGTCTTGCATAGTCTTGCAGCCAAGCAGCTGTGAAGCTTTAGAAGGAAATTGCCGCTGCCACCCCACTTTGCAAGTAGATTTCCCAGGGTCCTTGTCTGCTTGCCAAACGGCCACCACCATTGTCACTTCCACAGAACAGCAGAAGCACCACCAACAATCCCGCCAAAACTCTAAGAATCTTTGAGATGTTTGCTTGACTTGAGGTTTGAACTACTTACACCGCTGATTTTTGTGCAGTTTCATTATGTTCCCACACTTGCAGATCCCCATCCTGGCATTGCAATCCGCATAGACGTTGGGGGTCCAAGGCATCACCAGTTCCACACGAGCACCGCGTTCCAGGGCTTTGGACAGGACTGCTGCTCCAGTTTCATCGATGTACGAAGCTGCGACCCTGTAGAAGTCAAAGCTGCTGTAGAAGCGAAGCATCTCCGGAGCGATGTCGAACTCACCCTGAAAGGGATGGGACAGGAGCCATGCTGGCCACTCCCAACGTTGCGGTCGATTTGTGACAAACTGCAGAGCGCCGTCAGCGCTGTCAGCCATGTTTTTTTGCCTCTCGCGAGCTTCGAAGGGGTCATCGCCTGGGACGGCTATGGAGTTTCAGGCACTTTCCAAGTGTCCAGATGTGTCCAGTCTTGCAGTAACAACCCATGGCCCATCAACAGCCTTTTTTCCTTCACAAATACGAATAAAATTGAACCCAAATGGAACAATATGCAATCGTATGCCAGAACTGTGGATGTCAAGCACCACACCTTTGGTCTTGTCGCCAATGAAGAGCGAGGCACTGTCGGGGATTTGCTGCCAGCCCAAGGATGACAGCAGCTCAGAAACAACTGCATCACCTTCTAGCCGTATGGCAAAGTCGCGCCATGAGCTAAAGCGGTCCCCAAAGTTGATGCCACCAAAGATGGCCACGTCTGCAGAGGCTAATTTCCTGCGACTCTAGAAGTCGTGACAATTCGTGACACTAGGATTTCAAGATATTTCAAGGAGCAAGGAAAAGAAAGTGTCCAACCAGCAAGATCTTGCTCTTGCACTTCACCCTACAGTATGGTGTTTGAAAGATGCCTGGCAACTGGACATGTCCAACTCCGCATATTCAAGTCGGTCCTGAAGGTTAGCAGCTTTGCATGAGTAGGAATCTGCGGTTGCTCGAAGACAACCTCAAGTTGAGTCTGCCAGCCATCTGAAACATTAACTGCATTGAATAGTACTGATATATGATAGCATGAATGGCACGAATAGGGAAACAGTGAAACACATCGGAATATCACCAGTCAATATGTTTGACACAAGGTACCGTGTCGGGCATCTCGTCTCGCATTTGCTGCAAGCGATAAACCAACGTTGTGGTACCTCTCGCAAATGCATGGAAAGTTCCATGGCTATGTACTATGTAATTATATAATACATATATATAATATATAATATATATAATATATATAATATATATAATATATATAATATATATAATATATATAATATATATAATATATATAATATATAATATATATTATAATATATATATTATAATATATATATTATTATTATTATTATTTTATTTTTATTTTTATTATTATTATATATATATCATAATTATAGACTGTATTATAGATGTTTATTAATTCCACCGGAAGAAGACCTTTCAGTCAAACCTCTGAGATCTGTTCTCTCACGTCCAGAATTTTGAAGTGATGCACATTCTTTTCTTGACCCAGCCTTCGCAAAGACGTGTAAAGGAGCTGAGAACGCTGCAGTCCTGGTTTAGTGCCATCTGTTGTCTGCTTACGCACAGACAATTTATTCTTCATACTGTACTCCTTTCAACAGTCGGGAATTCTCAAAGCAAACAAAGAGTTCGAACTTCGAACATGTTCAAACTGTGTCAAAGTTGTGCTATGCTGCAAACCAAAACTTGCCAAACGTTGAGAAACTGACAAACCAACAGAAACCAACTGCTGTTTCCGTTGTTGGACCATGGTGAAGCATTTTGTCCCCTGTCCGTGCGAAGTCGTAGTCGAACACCTCTGCGAGCAGCTGCAGCTAGGGCTGAAACCAAGGCCTCGCTACTTGGCCCCGGCTCAACCACGTAGACGCTGAAGAGCACCTCCTGCACCGAGAAATCGAAATCGAAGCCCTTTAATATCCCTCAATCATCTCAACACTTCAATCTTAGATACTCACGAAAAAACAATATGATGAATTTGGGTGTATCAAGGGACATCTCCAGTTTCACAGGCTTCCAGCTCAGCCATAACAGCCGCAAATGTTGCCTCATAGCCTGCCGACATGGGAGAAGCACTGTTGGAAGATATACATGTCATACAGTATTATTTTTGTTCAGAAGGCCGAGGACCAGTGAGTTTGAAGCACTACACTTGGTCATATTCAAAAGACTCCCAAGTTAAAAAGATTACTGTATATAAACGTGTTCAAACATTTTGGAGAGGTCCACTCTGACAAAAATAAGCGGTGCAAACGTGCTTCAACCCCATGCGAAGAGCTTGACACGGCGAAACCTCCAAGATTCAAAGCATGACAAGATATGACAAGGATTGGCCTGTCAAGAGCTCGATCTGCATTTGTGTCTTCATGCTCTGGCCGCCCTGGCCCGAGATTTTCTGGATGTTTTCCGACCTGAAAACCAGATTAATGAATAATGAATGACGCTTCAAGCTACACTAAGCTGGATACGGTTGGGATGCTGTTGGAAGCCTTTACACTCACACTGAGTTTGCGCCAAAAACTGTTGGAATCTGTCCACTTTCTGCTGAGGCGCTCATCCTTCCATCGAAGTTTTCTTCGCGGCTCGGACACGGTCAGCAGTGAGAAGCACTCGTGGACCGACCATCTCGGTTTCGCAGACTGCTTTTCCAGGAGCACAGAAGCTGAATGTGTGATGATATGACATGAGAGATCATGAGACATTGATTTGAGAGACTGACAAAGGATTGGCTTTCCAAAACTGTCAGTCACAAGACCACTCAGATGTATCCAACATTGGCTTCAAGAAAATCACTGGTGTCTGTCAGGTTGCTGGATTTGGTGTAGGAAAAAGGCAGCCCAGCACAGAGATAAAGTGCAGAGACGGACAGCAAGCTTCTGCTTTGTGCACTTCATGAGACGCTTCAGGGCCTTTCACCCTGGCCCAGTTGGCCTTCTACAAAGATCCGTAGTTTTTTGCCCGAGAATGGCTGGTGCTTCTGCACTTTGCAATGCATGGAATGACATGGAATTGACATGGAATGACTAAGAAAAGTTCTGGCACATTCTGGCATCATCTCCAAGGCCATTGCCATTTCTTGGCGGCTCTCCATTATGTGCTGGTTTATGCCTTTTATGGGAGATATGGATCATGCCATTTGTTGCATGGCATGACCACCCAAATACATAATGCTCCAAAGTGTATCACAATGGAGCGGGTTTAAAAAGTGTAAGCTTGAGCAAATCAAAGCAACAAAGCAATCCAAGAATCCTAATGCGAGCACGGTGACACATGCCAGGCAAGGGGGTTGTGAACAGGCGAACAAGATGCATCAAACAAAATATGGGCTGAGCCAAGTCTGTTCTTTGGGTCTTCTTTGGTATTTGCCAAGTTCTTGCAACAGCCTCGGCGCGAAAGCCCAAGGAGTCCCGGAATCGACACAGAAGGCCTTGGCTTAAGAGGTCTTTCATTGCATCATGTAGGCACGGGCTAAAGCACATTCGGGTCATCTCTCTTTGGGGGTTGTTGACTCGTTGTTGACCTTTGAAAGCGGGTTGTCTACGTTCGCGCCTGAACTGTACAGTATGTACACTACCTCGAAAAGGGCTGGTCAGGAAGAAATCGTTTCGGCACTATGTAAGTAGTGTACTATGTAATCGTTTCATACTTGGTCATTAAACTGTAAAAAGCGCTAAGATATGCTAAGATCTTTGGATATAAATCTGCTGACCCACCGCTTTCACCGTCACATTTTGGCAGAGCTTTCAAGGGCATATGTGCGATCATGATTGAACCTGTGTGGAATGTACTTTCTGTCTCATTATTTCTACAACCGTCATTAAAGTCTCCAGCTCTACCAAAGGTCGCAGGTCACGGGCCAGGGTCCAGGCGGCAAACGTCCGCCTGTGGAGCTCCCTGGCAAATACGGACCATGTATGGACCACATGGGGCAGCCTTCACGTCCCATTTGGAAAGGGGGTCAGTGCAAATAGCATCCTCATGCATCCTCCATCTCGCATACTGCGAGGCCACTGGCTGTCCTTTCTCAGTGTCAGACCCTCTCAATAGCAAGCGTCACATGGTTTGTCTATGATTCTCTCAGAGTCTATCCTTGATCTGTTTTGTGTACTGTGTTTTGATATGCCCGCCTGGACCCCCATGGCTGCCAGGGACAAGACTCTGTCATAGAGGAACCTGGGTTTGCAAAGCTGATCATGCAAATCATGACCAACCAACACTTCACTTCAGTTGTCACTCTGAAAGATTTTGACAAATTTGCGGATGCCTCCAAGTAGCATACTTCACCTCTCTCTCTTGGTGTCCCAGCAGGTCCACATCCCCTGCAGCCGGGTCGCCAATAAGTCCGGCTCTTCTCAGGGTTGCTGGTGAGCAAGGCATCTGACTGCCGGGTGAAGTCAATGGGTTCCTCGTGCGACTTCGATTTTTCTCGTCACTGGTCTACACAGTCTACCCGAGTCTACCCTTGCAATTGAAACTGATCATACGAATCATACTGTAACTCCTGGTTGATAGAGTGGATTGCAATGCTTCTTGTACAGAGATAGATCATCTTGATCTCATATGCCGACTCATATGCAGCTATGACGTGATAGATGGTGGGGCCACTTGATGCACGTTGATGGTCCAGGTCTTAAGAAAATTGGGACGTTTTTCTTCTGTCTGACGCAAGTTTCGTGATGCCTTCTTCACGTAGGGGTTGCCCAGGCCAACAGATGTCATTGAGTTTTGACGCCTGTGGCAATGGCAAGGCAAGCAACAACATGTGAAAGGTTAGACAAGTTCACAATCGCTTGGACGTAGTTTAGTGTGTTTGGTGTTACGTGCTCTCAAGAGATATGGAAATAGCAGTGATTTCAGGACGAAATTCGTGGCGCTGAGGCTCAAGCTTGCCCACAACAAAGCCTGGAATTAAGGCAGGTGTCTGTGATGTCCACGTGACTTTTACTGATTGTATCATTGTATCATATTGTATCGATGATTGAGCTGTATGTACACATTGGCGCTCGTATTTGTGGCATCTTCCCCATGTCTTGTTGACAGATTTTCCCTGCACAAATAAAGGTACTGCCCAACTTCATAATTTCTTCTGAGTGGCGCAAGCTTGGCACGTCCGATCCCCGAATGGGCAGCGCATCAGTCTGACTGAAGCTGACATGGAACGAAGACCTGATTGACTCGCAGAAAGGCAGTAGAAGTGAGTTCAAAAACGCGCCAGTCTTTGAAGGTACCATATATGATCATGTATGTCAAAAAAGACATTCACAAAAGCACACGTCCCCGAACGTTGGAAGTTCGTTGGAAACAAAGGAGAAGTAAGCAAATCATTTGCAGGAGCAAACCAGAATTGCGCTGAATTCTTAATGTCAAAGTCATCAAACATGCCACAATGTGTCACACAAACACCGAGTCCCTGACGTTGCGTTTGTTTGGATAACAATCAGGCCACGCCCTGCAACCAGCGCACTTATGCCCCTTTGTTCTACGATGACATTGGAACGAAATGACAGGCTCACCTGTGCCAGGTCTGTTGCCATCCTCAGCCTCACTCAAGGCCTGGCCGCAGGCGTTGATTTCAGATCATTTCAGTTGGAACATGTGACATGTGTATTATAGATAGATAGTTTGATAGATAGATAGATAGACAGACAGATAGATAGATAGATAGACAGATAGATAGATAGATAGTAAGATAGATAGATAGATAGATAGACAGATAGATAGATAGATAGATAGACAGATAGACAGATAGATAGATAGATAGTAAGATAGATAGATAGATAGATAGATAGATAGTAAGATAGATAGATAGTAAGATAGATAGATAGATAGATAGGTAGTTTGATAGATAGATAGATAGATAGTAAGATAGATAGATAGTAAGATAGATAGATAGATAGATAGGTAGTTTGATAGATAGATAGATAGATAGACAGATAGATAGATAGATAGATAGTTTGATTGATAGATAGATAGATAGACAGATAGATAGATAGTTTGATAGATAGATAGATAGATAGATAGACAGATAGATAGATAGACAGATAGATAGATAGATAGACAGATAGATAGATAGATAGTAAGATAGATAGATAGATAGATAGATAGACAGATAGATAGATAGATAGATAGACAGACAGATAGATAGATAGATAGTAAGATAGATAGATAGATAGATAGATACTGCATCGAAATGCAGCATCCTGTGGCGAGTTGTTGGTAATTGTTGGTACTTGGATCATGATCCCCTGCCTCCAAGTCAGCAACCACCAGCTCGCTTCGATCTCCTGGCCTCACGGGACACAAAATCACAGCGGCACTGCCCCACAAATTGACATCTTTCGACTTGAAATCTGCGAGTCTCCCACAAGTTGATCCAGTTCCAATCAGCACTCATTCTTCAGAGAACTCTCCAAGTTGATTGTGACTGTCTTTGCTGCGCTTTGCTGCGCTTTGCTACTCTTGCACTCTCTTGGCTCGGATTTAGATGATCTGTTCATGCGATATTTCTCAAACTACACTGAAGCCGAACAGACTTGGATGATCAGAAAGACTTGATGCAATATGATAATATGATGTAATAAAGAACTTACTTGACCCTGCAGGTCTTGGTATGAGCCAGACTGGCAAGAAGATGCAGTAGCGTGTGCTATGGATTGCAATGGCAAGTTACGGTGAAGGAGGCATGATCAGGCATGACAGGGATATCTCAGACAACCTTGCCACCTCTTCAATAACACACGCGTCCAGTTCACGTCGTGTGAAACTCGCGTTGCCCTGTGAAGGTATTCTTCAGAGGTTAAAATGACATATTGAAAGAATGGCGTGGAATGGCATTCATTTGGCCAAACCATCTGTAAACAACTGAAATCCAGCTCTCCGTTCTTGAGCCGGATCATGCATTTTGCCACCACAAGAACTCATGATGTCAAAGCACCTTCCAGTGCGCAGCCAAACAACAGTGGACCAAAAAATAGAAAGGCTGCAGAATTCATATTCATCTTCCTTTACTGTATATACCTCTGCACTATTCGAAACTGTTCTGCATATATAAATGCCTCTGTTTGTCGGGCGCATCCTGCAGTAGCCTGCCTGGGATGCTTCCTTTTGCTGCTGCTATCAACAAACACTCATTGTTGAAGGTCAAACTACAAGATTTCTTCCAGAATGCTTTCAAAATCAAGGCGGAAAAAGTGAAGGCAAGTCTCAGACCCCAAAATTTTCAACCATCTAACCTGTTTATATTGTCTATCATACAGAAACGTACTTGCGAAAATTGGGTCGCCACAATGGCCGAGTGCAATTGGAGGGGACTAAGACCACTAGCTCAACACATGAACCACAGTAGTAGACCTATTATATACTATTTTGTTACGAGTACTTACTACTATAATTAGTATGATTGTTACTATAATTACTGTGGTTGTTGTTGTTGTTGTTGCTGTCGATAAATCTCAATGTTCATCTCAAGCAGATCTGCCACTGCCTGTGCGGCGGACGACGGTCGCGCACGTGTTGTCACAGGGCTGGGCAGCGGCACCAGCGGTGCTGAGCGGGGTCTTGGACGCTCCTTGGTGACATCCTGGAGACGAGATGTGAGATGTCAGACATGTGGGGCTCTGGATCAGAAATGAGTTTTACACAACGATATGTACATACAATATATATATATATACAGGATGTATAATATGTATATGTATGTGACATATGTATCTGTATGTGTATATAATTATAATATATATATATGTACATAAATATACACATATGTATGTGTATATCAATATAGATGTATATATGTATGTGCGTGTGTAAAGATATTTTATATTGGATTGACGTATACATTATACAGTACTTAGGTTAGTGCAGAATTAGTGCAGATGAAATCAGATCAATCAAATGTATTCAAATGTATTCAAATGTGAGATCACATAAAATATCATAAAATCATGATAATTGAAATTAATTGAAAATCTGCAAGAAACCGAAGACCTGATGGTCCTGTGGGATGGACTTCAGTGCAGGAGGCCGTCCAATCTGACTGCGAGAAGAAGGCAGCACAGCGCTAGCGCAGACGCCTCCTCAAATGTTGGGATTGGTACACTGTGGTCAAAAAACATGAAAGGTGCATCGATAGAAAAGATCAATCCCAGGGAAGCAAAACTCTTATTGTAATGGCATGCGATGGCAATTTATTTTACCCTACAAGATATGATTTGCAGCAGTGAATCACCAAACAAGCAATCATTTGGCTCTGCAAATACTCAATCCAACGATATCCAATGTCATATCACTTGTAGAACCGTAGAACGAAACAATCGAGACCTACCAAAAAGCCATGGGACAATGCCAACCCCACAGCGTGCTTTCACCAAGCTGCGTGATGAAGGCGGACCCAATGCACTCAGCGGACGGGAGCTTGGCACTGCCGTGCTGCAGCCGGTCCTGGAAGACACTGGTCTGCCACTTTCGGGCTTCGCACTACTAGCCTCAGTGGAGAGTGGCAAGAAAGGTCGAAAAGCAAGTCCTGTCTTTGAATTCTCCTGCAAGGAGGGGCATAAAAATGATTAAAAATGGATACCAATTGAATTGTTATTTACTTGGTTGATAGATTTTTCAATAAAAACAAAAGCTTTGAAAATGGCGCTGATATCAATAAAAAAGCAACTGAAGATGAACTGTACGGACGCTTCAATTTGTGCGGAGTAGGAGTTCGCAGCTGCTGCGTGTGCAGACTGGACGGATCAATTTGAATTCGATTGGCGCTTCCAGGACGGAAGGGTCTGGGCGCGTGGGCTGGCAGATTCACAGGGGTAGCTGCAGTAGCTGGTGTCGCTGGCTCGTGAATTTCCGGAACGTCTCCTTCGACTTTGAGGTGAGTTGGCACCCTGGCTTCCTCCTCATTCACACCAAAGATGTTCACCTCAGCTTGCCAAGAATTATGTTTTGAAGATGATTTGAGTGCAAGTTCGATAATTTTCCACAGTCATGTTCAAATATGAGAGTAGTTTCCATTTCTAGAGACAAACAATGAAGCTTACCCATGGCTGTGACAATAAAGACTAGAGGCAGCGCTGGTATTTGAAGCATCCAAGCAAAAAGTGGCGCAAAGTCCCCAACATTGAGATGACAGTCGTGTTTTGGAACGGAGAGCAAAGGCATGTTACGCATGTTCTACGTAGATGTCATTTTTCGCACTTTGCAATGCCAGTCACCCAGGCTCCCTTTATGCGGATAGATCCATGCCACTCGCCAGGTTCTGAGGGAGCTATGTCGATTGGGACCTTGTGGCAAGTCCAAGTGGCTGTGACTTATTCGAACCCAAGTGAAAAGAAAGGACTGACTTGCTGTGTCAAAATAAGGTGGATAGAATACCTGACTTGATATACATCTCTATACATATATATATACACATCACATATTATAATAAATGATAGATAATAAATAATAAATAGTAAATAATACATAATAATACATAATAAATGATAAATAGTTTGTAAATATTAAATAATAACAAGTAAAATATGAATAATAATAATAATAAATACTAAATAATGCATGATAAATAATAAATGTATAACAAACCATAAATAATGAATAATAATAATAATAAACAAGTAAGACACATTTAAACAAAATGAATAATAAATGAGAATAATATATAATAATAGTAAAGACAATAATCATCATCATCATCATCATTAATAGTGATAAATGATAATATACTAATACACATTGCACATTGTATATATTCTGTCATGAGAATCAAGCCCCAAGAATACAGGGCAGCCCTGCGCCAAGAAGCTGTGACTTTCTGTCCAGGTCCCAGCATGCAGTCGCGCCATGGTACCTTCAATGGCCCAGTATCTTGCAACTCCATCTGCAGACGGGCCAGCACCAAGCCGCGATTGTAGACCCTCGGGTGGTTGGGAAATGCTGAGAATGCTGGAAGATTTGTGATGGAAAAGAGATGCAAAGCATTGCAAAGCCTGAAAGCCAGTTGTTTTCCTATTGCCTGTTGCAATGCTGTAGACATGTATTGTATTGAATTGTGCTACACTGGAATCGTCCCGTGTGACCACAAAGTTCATGCAAACCGTCAAAATCCATCACGTCATTTACTTTTTGATACTTTTTGCACATAATCTCAAGCAAGCGTCTCGAGCTTGAAGCGTTTGGGACCCTGGACCTTGCAGGTTCCCATGTCCAAGAACGGGGCCTCACACCAGCCGAGAATTGGCAATGCACATTGTATGCACATTGTATGCAGGTCAAACCAAAAAAACTCGGCAAGCCTCAAACTCCTCCCAAATGTGGTCCGGATTGGACCAGGTAAACCGTTCCAAATACTTCTGCGCGGCTGGAACTTCAGGGTCAATTTCCAAAGTGCCAACCTCGATGCATACTGGCTGAACTTGATTCTGCTTCATGCCCTATCTGTATCTACCTGTACATGGGGCCTAGCGGCATATCTGTACAGCTTGAGCGCATGAGAGTCTTTGCGTCCGGCCTGGTAATGTGGCCGCGCTCTCATTTCAGCTGCGCGGGCCTCCTTTTCAAAGTCTGCACCATCACCTGGGATTATCTGATTCGGTGGGATATGGTGGGATATGGAAGTTGACGATGCAAGAACTCGTCCATATCCCACCATATTTTAGTGCTGAGCACTTGGGTGTCACGTTTGATACGTCTTTGAAGTCTTGAAATCAGCAAGATTCAGCAGGATACTGAGCTTCCAGAAATGTACATCACGGTAGGCATTGTGAAGATGCAGTTTCACCTGCCAAAGTCATGCTAAACGAGCATGTTCAGCTTGTGAAAAACCTGGAATATCTCAGAATCTCATAGAATCTCCCTCTCAGTTTTCATTGGAGCGTCTCAAAGCCCGCTGTGCAGCCAAAACTGACACAAATTTTGCTGCTGCTCAAGCTTGCCTGCTTAGGGCTTCTCAGGCCTCATTGGCAACACGGAGTGAGGCATCGGTTGAACAAAGTTCAAACGTGTTCAAACATCTTTAGACTTTGAGCTTTTGATCTCATCAAACCAGCGGAAAATGAAAAAACACGGGGGTCACGAGGAGAATTTCCAGATAGGTTTTCAAATCCCTGCAGCATTGTATATGATGTATATGATGTATATGAGAATTGTCAGCACCAAGCTCAACCTTCCTGCCACTCAACTAACATCATGACGTGTCTGAGAGCTGGACACAGAAAGGTTGCAAGTCTCTTGACTTGTTCCAGCCCTTGGTAGCAGAAAGTGACAACAAAATGATTGGAGAACATGTGTGTGGGTGTGATGGCCCGCTGTTTGCAAAGTGATGGTTGAACGGTTGAACGCAACGCACTCAGAAAAAAATATATTCTTTAAACATGGATGAAAAAAATATGAAAACAGCTGAGAATGGCTGGATTTAAACATTGAGACATGATGAGACATGATGAGACATGATGAGACATGATGAGACATGATGAGACATGATGAGACTACTGAACTTACTGAACTTACTGAACTCTTGGGGCCGTGCGAGTCTCCACCTCTCTACAGAGGCTTCCATCCACCCTGGTCCGAAATGGGCCGAACCGGAATAGAATGGCCGAGAATGGCCATGAATTCACACGAATTCACCATATCTACAAGACGAATCCGAAAGGGATCAAAACGTTCAAAACACGTGATACCATATGAATCCATATGATACCTGTTTTCTGATAGCTGCAAGGTGATATCTGGTGATATCTGGTGAAGCTCCAACACAACTGTGACCCAAGTGTGACCTGCTCAGGTCCATGGGCTCCCCAGAGTTGCCACAAAATGTGACCAGCATCAAAAACTCAGTGATCCGTACGGTGTCACCACCAGGAGGTCACCGTTGCGACAAAACGACTCTCCGGCAGTGGCTGTTGGACAAAACGTTGAACTCAGGTGCGAGCTTCTGGATACCTGGAAAGATCTGGAAAGATCTGGAAAGCATGGATAGAAAATAGGCTAAACTTGGCTAAACTGTCATACTAAAAAAAAGAATCCAACGAAAGGATGTTGATCCACACATGAAAGATCCCAGAGCGCAAATCGTACCGATTTGCAATCGCTAGCTCGAACAGGAAGTGATATGTTGCTCACAACTACAATTGCGGAGGAATTCCCCGTGATGCTTTTCAGGCAAATTTCGACAAGTCTTTCCGATAGGTGGCTACAAGATGCTACAAGTATCCCTGTCGGCAACTGGCTTCTGCAGGACGGTGGGCACGTGATCTTTGAAGCTATCTTCTCGTGCGAAGGTAGGTCTCCAGCATGGCAACTTACCTTGCAAGAAGTCATATGAACTAGTGGCAGGCGCAATCTATTGACATCTACCGGAAAAAAACACCTGGGAAACAAGGATGATATGATCATAATTTGTAATCGATTGCAATTTCATCATATGCTTACTGCCATTACAAATTTCATAGAAATTGCCAGGTCATATTATATGCCTGTAAACTCTGTGTGTGTGTACGTGTCTGTCGCATTAATGATACAGGCATGGATATAATGATATAACGTATGTCTGTAATCAATATCTGCAATGTAGTCAGGCCGTGTACACAAACATGTCCAGTGACTGTTGTGTGATGAGCCATGGGCAGCACAAGATGCGATAAAGTTGCAAAAATTCGCTCAAGCTGTCTTTTAGGAACACCTGGCCACGAAAATCCGCCCGCACCGAAGGTGCTGGGGCGTGATCTTCCGGATGGCACTCGTAAAAGGTTACAGGTTTACCTGGGGGGGGGGGGCATTTTTCGGCCAAAACCTCCTGTTTTTGATAGGTCGTGACGCTCGCCTTCAAAAAACACTGTAAAAAACAGTACGGAAGACACCTGTTCGTGAACGCGCCCGTCCAAAATCGGCAAGCGAAAAGTGAAAAAAAAACCGTGTTTTTCAACTTTTTGACCTCAATTTTTTGGTTTGCAACATCTTTTTTTGCGGTTCCGCAGGTGGCCGGGCCCGGAGGCGGATTTTTGAGTTTTTGGACCCGTTTTCGGACTGATTTTCGTCGTTTTGTGATAGCAGAAACACTGGTTTTTACAGTGTTTTTCTGTTTTCTGCATGCTTGACGGCTAGCTTCAAAACTTCCAAAAACCTCGTAAATTACGCTGTTTTATGTTACGGTGTGAATGAAAACATCGTAAATACCAGTGTTTTTTGACGTTGGTTAAAAAACACTGTAAATTACAGTGTTTTTGGCCACCTGACCCTCAAAAACCATGGTATTTGCAGTGGTTTCTGCTTCTCACCGCGCAAAAACACTGTAAATAACAGCAATTTCGCCGTTTTTTCATGTTTTTCGTTATTTTTTGAACTGCGTTGGTCCGCTATACATGGCTATCAAATTCTTCGCGTTTTCTTTTCCGACAATCAGTACTTTCGGATGTTTTTGGTCTCAATGGCCGACATCATTGGCAGTTACGAGCGGCTGCCCAACGATGCGGTGCGGGCGGTTGCCGTCGCGAAGCGACGTGAATACACGGACAACAGGAAGGCAGAAAAGACAGCAAAAAGAAAGTGCGAAAATCAGGTATCATCAGGTATCATCACGGCTGCAGAATCCACAGAGTCAGAGGGGGTCCTGCTCAACAGAAGCAACAAATGTCAACAGTGGCTGCAAAACGTTGCGGCATCATCTTGAAGTCTTTGGCCCATTCCAGAACAGCTCGAAAGCCAAGCCTCGGAGCTGAAAGGAGAGCTGTGAAGATGGCCAGGTGATCTCACGGTCTCTGAAGATCAAGAGCTCACAGATATCCAAACAAAACCAGGATTAAAGCTATGCCACACGACTCACACAGCTACGAGTATCAAACAGAATCGCAACATCACAGGGACCATCATGGACCCATGGACCACACCAAGACCCCTGCAAGCGCTCGTCAAAGTCCACAGGTGAGAACAATGCCAGCTCCACTCCCTTCTGCTTTCCCACCTTCGAGCGCCAGCGCCGCATGATGCGGTCAGGTGCTTTGGGACCAAGCCATAGCAGCCATAGCAGCCATGGCAGCCATGACGTCTGAGGCCGGCACAAGCTTTTCAAAGATTCTGGAATAAAACATGTACATCCTGGCGGGTGCACATGACTAGCGTGACTGGCACATAGCAACATGCAAATACGGAGTATAGACTCAATGTAAGAACCCTAGAAAGGCCAGGCTAGTTGGATGCTAGCTTTTTGGGAACAATCCTGCTGGAAAGTGCTTTGTAGATCTGAAAATCTCGACTGGCACTTGCACGAAAAAAAACAGCTTGCAGACGTTTTTTCTCAAATCATGCCGGTGATGCATTAGCAAAGAGCCAGGCTGCTTTTTGGTTCTGGATGCAAAGCTTTCCAAATTGTAGCCCTGGAAGTGGTGATGAATCAATGCGCAAGGACCGCAAGGATTGTCCTTACTTCCAGCTCAAGGCCTGCAAATCAAAATATGTCTTGACCTCGAGCTCGCAATTGTTGTAGCTACCAGCCTGCATCAATGGTGGGGAAATGATTGGAAGGTCTGCCAACCACTCCGAAGCAAAATCCGTGCCTCCTCAAGTAGGCGTTGCACCTAGGGCAAGGCAAGAAGTTTTTACTTCCTTGAGGCTATAGGTACTATAGGTGTCATGGTCAGCAATGGCTCGGAGTTGGTCCAAACAAACACTATATATATATATGGCAGTGTGTCAAAACCAATAGTACCCCTGTAGTTCACATCAAAATAGCTGGGATTTATGGATGTTCATCCCCCTAAAAATGGTATTTTCATAGGTATTGATCCATACCCATATATATATACATATATATATATACGATAATAATAGATCAAACATCATCAAGCATTGTGTAACAAAAAAATGAGGTCGTTTGGCCTCTTCGGAGAACTTCCGAAAAGGAGATGACACCGCCTGGCCGGGCACATCGCTTGGTACCTACGAAGTGCCTCTGGGAGTAGCTGGGATCTGTTCATTTGGGAGTCACCAAAGTCACCAGGAGGGTCACCAGGAGGGTCACCAGTGGCTACAGATTTTTTGATCCGATTTGTACCTTCTCCGGGGCTTCAGCGTCGCACGCATCCTGGTACAGTAGAATTTCAGATGAGCGGTTGCCGAATGTTGCCAATTTGTCCCTTGCATTCCCAGGTCACCAAGTTGTCACCCAAGGCATGTTCGCTTGAAAAATATCGAAATGTAGCATACTTGTTGCATATTTGTGCACCTAGGTACCTTGCACTTGGAAGATTTTACACAGGGCCGAAGTCCTTTAAATTACTTCTTTACATCATCTCCTTCCACTGAAACATACTTCAAGTTCAAACTTCAAGATCTTCAAGTTATATTAAACTACGCCGTACTGGGTCCGTGCCCATTGATTTGCTTTTCCTACCGACGCTTTGGCTGGCCTGCTACCGGGAGCTCCAACCAGCCAGTTTGAGCTTCATGGAATTTCAAGGATAATTGTTATATGTTATTTCTTGTCTATCAAAATTATATATATATATATATGTATATTATATATATTAAGATATATTAAGATATATATATATATACGTATATATATATACATCCATAATTATTGTGTATAATAATAACAACTCCCTTGTCTATCTACACCTGGCTGTTTGAAGTATGTCCCGGGATATCAGAAGTTGCGTGACATTTACATGTCCTGTTTTGCGATCCAGTCTGAATCACAAGTGAAGCAAAGTAAGAAAAAGATGAAAAAACACATGTACATGAGTCTTCAATGTCCTCACTTGGAAGGGGCGCAACGCGATTCGCTGGCTCTTCATCATCGGTTTTTTGCTCCTAGAAAAGCCGCTTTTCGAAATCTCTACGGTCACTAAAAAGTGGTGAAAAGTTCTGGAAAGTGTTTTGATCTGGATTTGCAGTGAGACCTTCAGCCGGCATCTTCTCCTCTTTCAGAACATCTCGTTGCGTTGGAGGGCCAGACGTCACTGTACTATCCTGCACCGCCAGCAACTGCCAACTGACCCCGTGAAAAACTTGTCTGTTTGCCTCCTAAAGGAAAAGATGAAACAAACTAATATAATCTAATATACAGTAGAAAATTGCAAAAATATTCAAAATGATGGAAGCACATGAACAATCATGAACAAAGGAAAGAAACGGCTTTTTATTACGTCTTTGATCAGGACCTCGTAGACCTCCGGCACAGCATCACTGGCTTCACTCTCCCATGCCATCGGAGCCCGAGGAGTTGTTTCCGGTTTGGCTTCAGCTGTTTGAGGATTTTGAGGTAAAGCTTCATGGAGGGCCATGAACAAACATCCTTATACATCCTTGATGTATCTTGATGTGATGTATGTGGGTGTTGGGTGTTGGGTACCGAAAGCATGGCTTGGCATCGACCGTAAACTCTCTATCTTTGCAATCGAACGCAACTTTCTTTGTCTGCGTTTGTCCTTATGTACATTTATGTACGAGTACATTGTGTACTGTATGTATGCGTGAGTGTCTCTGTGCCTCTATGTCTCTGTGTCTGTATGTCTATATCTGTCTGTGCACCGGGGCACATACTTACAATGCGGTGAGGTTGCATAGCTTTAAGATCATATAGCGATAATGTTGATGTGCATGTTTACGCGCCTTGCGCATGTTTGATAGAATTCCGCAAATATGGTGCCATGAATTTGCCATGATGCATGAAATCCTGGCCCTATCGGCCCTCTGGGGTTCGAGCTACTGGTGGCAGGATCGTAGAATCCAAGTGCTGAAGCCGCTGAAGCCCAGCTTGTGAATCTTGTCACAAGTCTTGTTATGTGGCAATGCTGTGGCAAGCAACGCATCCGTCCTTCTTTTTACAAATCCTTCGATCTGGACTGAGCTCTGAAGCTCTTTGAGGCAAGCGCAGCAAGAAGGACAGAGAGGCATGGGGGAGCAAACTGCCAATATTGAAGATCACGGCTGAGATGCCAGCTTGTTGACTGGAGATGGAGGGAAATGGATTGTTGATTGCTGTTGAAAAGTTGTTTCTTGTGATTGGTGACACATGTTGTTTTGATTGGTGTTGTGATTGGTGTTGTTTGTTGTGTCAAGTTAATCTCCTTGAACATGAGGAATGAAGCACCAGCTCTTCTGGTGTCGTCATCTGGCTCAGCTGATGGACATTCCCTGTTGAAGCCTGTCGAGCGGAAACCACCGTGGACGTCCAGTGATGTCCAGATAAATCATGATAAATCCAGACACATACAGAGCAAGTCAAGTATAGCAAAAGCTGGCGCAGAGCCTCTGCAAGAGCTGATCAACTCGATCTGGCATTCATAGATCGAGCAGCGCGAGAGTCCAGGCATCAAATCTAACATGCGCAAAAGATGCCAGAAGGTTTGAGCTCCCCACTTCTGTCTCCAGGAGGCATAAACCGGTTCGCTCCCTCACACACTCAGAGTCCAACATACTTCCGGAAAGCCATGGTCAAGATGGCAAGAGACCAAACTGGCAATGAATTTCAATAGCTCCACAATTCACAGATATTCACAACTAGAATAGACCTTGTAGACCTTGACATATGACAGACCTTGAGTACTCCAGGGGCCGAGATCTCGGTGTCCCTCGGTGTCCCTCGGTCTCCGGCACCACCTCCGGAGTGCATCCGTGCAGTTCGCCTACAGAACCATCGTTGCTGTGTCTATCTGTGAAAAGCATGGCCAAAATCAGGCAAAATCAGGCAAAGATTCTTGAAGATACTACCGAAAAAGAAACTTTAAATGAAACAAAAGACCAAACAAAAACAACACTGCAGTGTGGTTGAGTACGAGACCCTGTCACGTCGATATCCTCCGGAGGCCTTGGAGTTTTGTTCCTCTGAAGCTCAATGGAAGGTACCCCAGTCTGACATCAGAGATGCGCCCAGTTCAAAGTGGATCAACTGGGAGCAGTGCGTCGGGCTTGCGTAGCTATTAACTGCGTTGTTAGCCTTCCAGCATCTTCCAGCAATGAAGAGAAGAAACACACTTCTAAGCACACTCACCAGAATTCAAGTGCTGATTTCAAGCAGTTTCACGCCCGGACCAGGACTTGCCAACATCTTCAGCTTCCCATGATCGGAATGAAATATGATAATAAATGACAAGTGTATACACGTGTCAACTGGTTCAAACCTGAAGCAGCCCAGGTCTTTTCGGTCAGCACTTCAAGTACGAGAGCGCAATCCCAATTTCGCACAATGTCTTTTCGGTTGTGCCGAAAGAAGGGTGATGAAAACTGCTGAAATGCCATCCTCTTGACTTTGCTCGGGCAGCAAGCATCGCAATCGCGATCCCCATTGTACGTGCCAAACCCAACTGCAATTGGGGGCTTATGAGGGTTGCAAGCGTTTGAGCGCCAAATAAGCGCCAAGAATTATACTGTTCAATTTGCCCGGAAAGCTTCAGAGCGGTTTCCACAAACGAGGCACAATGTTCCATGATGACACATTTTGGTCTTTTGATGATCTCATGAGTTGGAGAAAAATTAAAGCAAATGCGCTCCTGGAGTATCAAAAGCCCTGAGGCTCTCCAAGCCCCGACTCGGAAAGTGCGCCGTGTTCTGTTGTCCCAACAAGACATCAGACACGTTGCAAACAGAGCTGTCACCCTCCATTTTCTGCAGCAACCCGCCCAAAAAGCTGGCTAGCTGCCCTCTCGCTCCGCACCCGCTTCCTCCTGAAATCGGCGGTCAGTTCACATCAATAACTTAATGAACTACTGAATCTCAAACACAAGTATATATTGTATAACTCTATATTGTATAATGTAATTACGTATAATATAATATACAAGTATATTGTAACCAACATCAACGAACTATGCAAATAATTGCATAGTTCGTTGATGTAAAAAAAATGTCTGCTCCTGGTCTGAAGCTTCTGGTGAACGGCATCCAATTCGAGCATGCTTTTTCATCCGCGGTCTTCGAGGCGCCTGATGCTGAAGTGACATCCACACCCAAACGACCAGTGAAATGACAAACAACAAGCCTTGGTAGGCTCTGGAAATGGGACTGGCTTCCCATCTTGAAAGATCAATGGTTTGAACTCCTGAACCAGGTGCGAAAGTGTGGAATTTGGATGAATTTGGGTGATAAGTCAAGACCAAACTCGGTGAGATGGTGCAAATCTCAGAGGCATTTGTCTAGATGTGGTCTACTATTGGTTTCTTTGAACTCCCAAAGGGAGCAAGGGGCGCCCTCCTACAGTACCAATCTTCCAAGCAGAATCAATGAAAAGCCATGGGTCAAGTGCATCACCTGAAGTCCGCCTCACAGTTTCATTTATCTCTTCAATGATTAATCTTGAGCTGTAATCTTTGATGATCAGAAGAGATATGATATGACCTTCTACCTGCTTTGATCATTCAGAAAAATGGAGGTTCAATGAGGTTCGGTTGCTGGAAATCCCACCAGGATCCTTACCATATATCTTTATACATTGCGGAATATCGGTTCCCAGTTTCCCCCGTCTTCTGTGAGATTTCTAACAGCTGAACATGACAGAACACTCCGGAAACTCCTCATTCACAGAATTGTGCATCACAGGGCTGTTCCTGGATGACACCAGCTCTATCCAGCTCGTGGAGATGCTCTGAGACAAAGTAGGACATCATGGGTCATCGGTGACGAAAAAAATCATGGTTGATCAATGTTGATCGTCATTTTCCTCATTAATATATATATATATATTAATATTGCCATTTGAGGATGTGAGGGTACCATTCTTGGACAAACCCAGGTGTTGAAGCAGTTCTGTGAGTGTCATCGGACTTGGACACTCCTGTACCGGGAGATGTGGAAATCCAGCCCCTGCTGCCTGAGCGCTGTCTCGCCGGTTTCCCTACAAAATTTCTGATGGATTGGCTTGAATGATTGAATGTCTTGAAGTACATGATTCATGCAATGATTCAACTGCATTCTGCTCGACTTTCCTGTGAAACTGCCTGTATTCTGCATTCTAACTCTGGATGTGATTGGTGTTTACTTGGATTGAATAATTTTTGCTGGATCCCTTTATGCAACGCATGACCTTGCTGAATTTGGGAAATCTGCAAATGCAGATGATCTTGGAATTGGTCAGTCTTGTGAAACCATCCAAGCGTTGGAAATGTCTTGGACTTCATGTTTGCAAAACTTTGTTCGTTACCTCACAACACTCCCTGCACACATGATCAATGCAATGAACTTCGCCAATTGTTGGTCATGCAGATTCTGTCAAGCTGCTCTGGGTTGCCCCATGCCACCTCACAAACCTGTTCGAAGCCAGAAAAAACATGACATTGTACATGGAAGTTCGGGCGGCTTTCATTTGTCATCGTACTTGTTGGCTAGTTGTTACATCTCATTTTACACAGCTCAATCCCTGCAGTGTATGCCTGTTTGACAAGGACAAGAACCCAGCTGATTTGCACCAACAAGATGATTTGGTGATCAATCTCTCCATGCTTTTCCACATGCCACTCCAATCATCCAAACACTTTGGCTCCGTGCAAGGTATTCCGGCCTTTTGGCTGGGGACTTTCCAATCTTTAAAGCCTCCAAGTTTGTTCATCACTTCCAAAGCATCTTCATGGCCTCATGGCTTTAGCGCTGCAACTGCTTTGCTGATCTTCGCGATGCAAACAGCATGGGAATCTGATGGAATCTGATTCCATCCATCATCGGGCAGTGTGTCTCAACCGAGAGCTCGGCTTACCATGTTGACAAAAGCGTAGCCAAGCCCGCTGGAATTCTTGAAGTCTATAGGGAGGTACACAAAGTCATATTTGGCCAAAAAGCCCTGCTCGTCCAAAAGAGCCACGACCTTTGACTGCTCGGCGATCATGGTTGGTATGCATGTGCAAAGAAAAGAGCTCACCCTTGATGATTCGTCTACTTAAACTATCGCTGCTCCTGAAGATGCGGATCTTCAAAAATCAACATGCCGTTGTCTTCCTTCAGAAAGTTTGCGTAGCTGAAGTGTGTATATTATACAAATGTTCCAGCTTAGCAAACTTTCGTTCCTCGTCAACCTACAACCAGACAACTAGATACAGCCTACTGCGTCAGCAAGGCACGTCATTTCTGCCGTAGTTGTTCGGCAAGTTGCGGATCATGACAGTCACCCATTCCGATTCACTTGGAAGGCCGGGCAACTCAAGCATGATTGCAGCATGATGCACAAGATGCAAAGTACTAAAAGATACTGAAAGTGATAATGAAATCTGAAAGTGGACAACATTTGAGGTGTGGAACCTGTTGATATGACAGTGATTCAGCCAAGCAGCCTCTTCACTACTGGCGGGGGTTCGTTCCTGACAGAACTCTATATATCAAGTGAACTCTCAATCTGTGAAAGCTCATCATTCAGGCGCCGGAGGACAAAAATATGGTTCGTCCGTGTGGCTTTCAGTTGCGCCAAGCATCTGGGCAGACTGGACAGAATCGGTCCTGGTCCTGATTCAAGGCCGGAGAAATTGCAACACATCTTTTTGAGAATGATCCAAGATGATCCAAGTGAATCCATCAGTCCTGGGTCGCTCATTGCCACTCTTCATCCCATAGCCAGCAGCCTAGGACCAAAATGGGCCAGGTCTGGATACGGATCTGGATGTAACATGATGTAACGTGCTTCAGCCACATACTTAGGCTAGAGCAGCTGCTGGGTCTGGCAACACCCAGGGGTTGAGACCACCACATGGCATCCCAAGTCCTTTGAAAAAAATTGGAGGTCCCAAAAATGCCAAAGGCATCCCAAAGGCTGCAGTGCGAGACAGAACTCAAAGCTTGGTGATGGTCGATCTTGAAAATCCTAAGGATTCACAAGAGTTTCCGGCTTAAGTGAAGGCATGAGCAGGCTATTGGCTATAGATGTTAATGATGTTATAGTTAAACTTCACTAAACTTTAAGTCGGAATCGAGGTCGGGAATCGAAGAAGCCGGACCTTTCCGGTCTTAAATGATTTATATAAATGATTTAAATGATTTAAATATATTCAAATAGTTTACTGCAAATGCTTAAATGAAGCTTAAATGCCTATCAAATCTATCAAGTCAACGCGCAAAAAACACCAAGGTGCCCAGGTCCCCTTCTCTAGCCATGGATGCCACCATCGATGCCTGCCTTGGTTCGACGGAGCTTCGATTGGAGCGGTCCGCAGTCCGCAGCGCACTGCAGCTGAGCCACTTTGAATATTGATCGGCAATGGCTTGCAAACTCGCAGAGTATTGAGCTAAGCTCTGTGAATTGGCACCTACACTGCAGCCAGGCAAAATCAGGCAAAGAGTGCGATGAAGCGACACTCCAAAAATTCCGCAACATGAAACTGTGCCGAGCATGACATCGCCGTGTTGAACTTTGCCAGTGAGCTTCATATAGCTTCATGCTCCGATCCCATCCAGAAAGCCACCTAGTGGAGGTACCATTGGAAACGGTGGCATCGCCATGGGCGGATAGACACCGGGAGCGCCTGAGCACAACCAGGCATTGGCCCATTGACAAATCTCAGCCACATCAAAAAAGAAAAAGTACCAGTTGAACCAGTTGCGCCAGAAATGTGCCAAAACTAGATTCAAAAAACGTGGCCCATTTTTCCCTTCAATTTGACGTCGCTCAGAATCTGGTCATGCTGCCTCAAGCAAGCAAATCTAGTCCAAGCTAGATGCTTGCGCATTTCACTGTACCAGAGGAGCAAGCCCCAGTAGCTGGTACCTCTACCCTGCGAGAAGTCAGGGTCTACCCTGCCACCGGAAAGTGCTGCACAGCAACACAAGTCTCAAAATCAAAATCTTGACTATTGTTCAGTTCCACCATGGGTCTGTTTCTGTTCGGAAGTCCTTTTCAGTCCATGGGAACAATGCCAAATTGCCGTTCAAGGTTGTGGTGTGAGCCAATGCCAAAGACAACGGAGCAGGCCCACGAACGACCTTGCCATTCTCATCATACTGAGATCCATGGCATGGACAGCAGAACTTGTTCTTGGCTTTGTCCCATGGCACCACGCAGCCCAGGTGTGTGCACACAGACAACAAAGCAAAGTCTTTGATCCCTTCCTCAGTGGAGATGATGTAGTATGGCTCACCTTTCAAGCCTTGGACGAGTTCGCGATCATTTGACTTGTGACTCTTCACCCAGGATGCATACTTGATAGGCGTGCCGTCCAAATCTCCACAAAGCTGTGCCCCTCCAACTCCTGTGGCCACTGGTGGCACGAAGTACCAAAGGTAGGCACCCAGAGCCACAAAGAGAGGAATAGCAGCTGTGCTCACCAGCACGACATTCATCAGCTGTCTCCTCTGTAGATCGGGCACAAAGCTAGCGGGACCTGTTAAGGCCCTGGCCACGCTGGTTTCCTGTCTCTGAGTACCTCCCGGCACGAAGCTTGGAAGGGACAGGGACTGAAGGGACACCAAAACAAATGCGGCCAAGCAGAAGCCCTGAGCTGACTTCATGGACAAATGCTGACGCAATGGAACCATGAGTCTTGCTTTAGGTTCGGAGGCTTGAAGTGTCTGCGACTTTGGACCAAAACGGCTTTCAACATGATGGTGCGAAGGCCATGCAAAAATGCTGCTTGCGTAGAAATCTGGAATTTCACAGACTCAATTCACGCATTCCCATTGCAAGGGTTCAGCTTGGTGCAACCATGGTACCAGCTACATCCTTGTCCGAGTATGATGGCCACTGGTCCTCCGTCATCCAAGAGGGAAAGTCCTGGGACAATGTTGCCCGCACTTGGAACAACTGCATCACAAGATGTAGATAAAACAACCAGAAACAATGAAACAACATCAACATCTGCAGTTCTACTAGTAAAATTGTTCAAAAATCTACAGTACAAACTAGATGAAACTAGAAACATCTAGATTCTAGATCATCTAGAAACCGATCTGTCAAATTGTAGCCCTGCCCCATCGGTCCTTTGCGGACATAGATACATGATCGCCAAGGCCTGGGCACTGCTTCGCACTGCTTCGCACGTCTGGAGCTTGGACAGTTTGGACTTCAAACCATTCAGCTCCGCCAGCGTCCCGCCTGCAAGACTGGGGTCACCAGGAAGCCTCAGCACGAGTCTGTTCACACGTGGAACTACGGTGGATTCACACGTTTCATCACGTTTCATCACGTTTCACTTTGATGGCTCTTCACAGTTTGCTTTCACGGAGCTTTCGCTTTGTTTTCGAATTCGTGTCATCTTCGTGGAGCTTTTGCGCTGCAGGGTTTTACTTTCCCGCAGGGAGGTTACATACGTATATATACGTTACTATATGTCCAAAAGCTGCCGGAGATTTTGAGCGCTGCTCATCTGTACTTGGCTTCGGCTAAGATATTCGTTTGGACATTTTGACGCTAGACTCGTACCACTGAGACATTTTTTGAGTATTGAACAGAATTATTTTTTTGAAATGGGTACGGCAGACTGCACTTTGCTCTCTCCAGGCCCCCACCCGGGCAATGGAAAGGGTGGTGGAACTGATCCTTGATAACTTGGAAATTCCTCAGTGTATCACCATCTCACCAAACATTGTCACGTCAATGGACAAGTGATGCTGTCCCTTTTGAACATTTGCTCATTCAGTTGGTAAAGAATGTGCAGTTCAGAAAAAGGCGCCCGTGCACCGTGTAGCTAGATGCAGACAAATGGCATACTGTGTCGACCATGATGCAGCACCCTGCACAGCTCTCAAAGTTCAAAACTGTCAACTACGCCAGTGAATTGTTGTTTCTTCATGTTCTCCGACATCCTATCCATTATGAAACGCAAACAACCTACAAGAAGTTGTTCCTTTGGCAATGCAACAAAGATGGACTTGTGGCGCTCCTGGGTCTGAAAGGAGGGATTTCCGAGAAGGCCTGCAGTATGCAAAAAGAATAAATTGCAACGAATGGATGGTTGTTTTTTTTAAGAAACGGTCTGCACGTGTTGTCAGACTCAAGAATATCAAGATTTTAGAATTGAAATGTAATTATGTAATTGCATCAAGAATGATGGATTCAATACGATTCAATGTGTATATACTTATACAATAATCGGATATAATTCAATGAAGTATGATGAAGTAGCAACTAAGGGACACCGAAAGCCAGGCCCCTGGCCATCTTCACGAGCTTCTCGTGCGTCGTAATCCGATCTGCAACAGCTTGGCAAAGCACGTCAAAGGATTGTTTAAGGGAAAATCTAAAGGAAACCATGATCTTACCAAAAAATAGCATCAAATATACATGTATATATGTATATATATGTATATATATATATGCTTACGTATATATATATATCCGCCGACCCCGGCCGACGCAAGGGGGAGCGCGTAAGGGAAGAAGAGGTATTGCGCTGCTACTACTTTTAAGCAAGCCTCTCAAACGGGCTAGAAATGCACATAGCCAGTGGCCAGGAGCCAGTGGCAGTAGCAGCCAGCAGCCAGTAGCCACCAGCCAGTAGGCAGCGGCCAGCAGTCAGAAGGCACGAAGCCAGCAGCAGGCAGCCAGCAGGTAGCAGCCAGCAGGCAGCAGGTAGCAGCCAGCAGCCAGCAGCAGCCAGTAGCCAGCAGCCTTCAAAAAAAATCTATATGTTCTATATCCGCCGACCCCGGCTGCGCAGGGGGAGCGCGCCAGGGAATAAGACAAGAGTTTGCCACCGCCAGCTACTACTACTACTACTACTACTACTACTACTCTTGCTGGTGCTTAAGTCCGAGTGAATGAGTGAAGTTGGCTTTGAAAAACAATATTTTCAAGGAAGAGGGGATGAAAAATGACATGTTCAATGTTTCTTTTTAGAAGTTTTCATCATCGGAACTTGAGCCAGCTGAAGAATCTCTTTTAGTTTAATGACATACATGGTATTTAGAAAACCAAGTTTCAAAAAGGTACGAAGTATGAAAACCAAGGACCACGCGGTTGCATTTCAAATGTTCGTCACGAAGGCTAACTTTTCAGTTTTTGACAGTCTGATGTATTTTTCAGAAAAAAGGGCTCAAACTATCAAGGAAAAATAGGATGTTTTCAATGTTCATATCACGGCTTCTATCTTGACGGTTTGCGCCAATCAAAGTAAAATCAATAAATATTTCTAAATGCATGTGTATATATATATTTGGGGGGGGCAGGACGGAACAAAAAAACGCCATGTGAAGCGCTGCGACAGCGCTGCATGTTGTTATGCATGTTTGTTGGGATAGCAAAATAATGTAGTGAAGACTTGAGACAGCATTGGTCGTCGTCAGGTTTGTCAAGCCACATGTTAAGTCACATGGGGTCTCTGTTGAACAAGAAACCTGTGAGTTATTAAATTATTTCTATTCAATTTGCTGTCTTGGTTTCCTTTTTCAAGTCCGTCAGTCAATGTCAGCAGGGTCAGGTCTCAATGGTAGAGCTGAGGCAAAGCCAGACTGCTGAGACAGCGCTGGCTGTCAATGCCAGCCAGAGCTGAGATAGCGCCGGCTGCCAACCTGTCAGACCCAGAGCTGAGACAGCGCTGGGTTGCAGGGGGCGAGTGGTCAAAACGCCAGAGCTGCGACAGCGCTGGCATGACCCACTACGATTTGGGGTTGTTGCATCTTCAGGTAGGTCAGTCAGTCATCGGTGGCATGGACTGGGGCAACGGCTCACTCATGCCGCTGTAGTTCCTCGGCGTTTGGAAGGGCTGTGCATTAGGGCGGAGTGGGAATGGTCGACGGTGGTGAAGGAAATGAAGCTTCCAATTTAATGCGTCCTTTTTTTCCATTGACGCGCGAGGCACTGTCAATGTCATGGATGTGAAAACCGTTATACTGCAGGGTGACAGGTTTTGGCATTGGTTTTAATTTTGAAACTGCTGAAAGTTTTTGATTTCCACGAAAACATCAATGTCTCAGTCATAGGATTGGTCACCACTGCCACGGCTTGAGAACTGAAAAACTGGGGCCTTAGATGGACGGTGAAATGACAATCACTGAGACAGATGACCACAACCGAATTTGAAGATTTTATAATTTATAATACTAGATCTGTAAAGGCCGCAACGCCACTGCCGCCGGTCCCGGGTGTCGTCGTGATTGACAATAATTGTTTTGAATTGTTTACCATTTGATTATTATGATTGTTTACTTGGTCGCCGCCGCCGCTGCCACTCAGATTTTGCAGTCATCCTCGTCGCTGCTCCTCTGCGTGAAAGTATCAAGGAAGAACAAACCAAAACAAACTAAGCAGCAAATCGGCGCAGTGAAATTGTTGAAAGCTTGACGCAATGAATGACAGTCAATAATGAGTTTAAGGGTCAGTCAACTTTCTCTGTCCTGCTGCCGCTGCCACTGTTTCGTGTAGAAATCATGTATGGCCTGGCTGGGCTGGCATGCAGAACGAACATGACATGAAATCAAAAGGGGACTGACTACCGCGCGACGACGACAAACTTAAACGAATCAGAAGTCGAATCCAAGGGGAATCTCAATGAGACAAGTGAGCCTGGCACTGGGCTGCATGCTCCATTTCCAACTCCTAGTGTCGCCAAGGACTCGTTCCAAAAACTGCAACTTGTCCAGGATTGCTAAATTTAAGCATCTTCTTGAACTTCACAAGTAACCAGGCAAAGTCAGTCAGTGTCTGTCCTTCTTCTCCTTGCGCTTTTGCTCAATGAACTCCTGGAGTGATGAATACAGTTTTAGCATTCAGGAATGCAGTGCGCTGCTTGTCGTCAACATGTCGGTCCTCCTGCCAAAGTCGGTGTCGATGCTGTTGCTCCTGACAGTGGAAAACCAAGCAAAGAAAAATTGCACATCATCTGAAATGACATAAATTAAGCAGACATCTGAGAAATGAAGTAAAAATACAAATGTACTGACGATTAATAAGTATTCAGTGACAATGACAATGAACTCAACTTAACTCAACTCATCTCTGCAATGTGTCCGGCCTCCAGCTCTTTTTCCAACCGTGTCACCTTTGCTTTCAGCGCCACGATCTGCTGGCCATCTCTGTTCTCCAAGCCTCTCAGCCTGGAAGGTCTTGTCCTCTTATCCTTGCCATTCTTTTTCTTTTTCTTTTCGTCGCCGCCGGCTTCCCACCATGATGGCCATCCCCATGACCACTTGGATTTTCCTTTGGGCTTGCCCTTGCCCTTGCGACCGTCATTGTCATCGTCGTCGCTGCTTGAAAAATCATCCTCATCCTCTTCCTCCTCGTCTTCAGCATAGCTCTTCTTGGGTTTCGGCCTGCTGCTGGCCGGGCTGACATGGTCATCGTCCTTCTCAGCCTCTCTGGACCTTTTGTCGCCTTGCTTCTGGTTCTGCTTCTGCTTGTCCTCTTCTTTCGCTGCTGATGCACCAGCGGCTGCTGCTGCTGCTGCTGCGGCTGAAGCCGCCAGTTGGACCTGCTGCTGCCACTGCGCCTGCTGCCAAGCTTCCATTTGCAGTGCTTGTTGCTGCATCATTGCGCACTGCTGCTGCTGCTGCTGCTGTATCCACTGCTGTTGCATTGTCATGGCATAAAAATCTTGCTGTTGTTGTTGTTGTTGCAGGTGCATTGCAGCTTGCTGCTGCTGCTGCTGCTGCTGCTGCTGCTGCTGCCGGTGAACAGGCTGCGGCGGCTGCGGCTGTGTCGCAGCTTGCCATTGCTGTTGCTGACCTTGCCCGGTGGCTGGTCGCTGCTCAGGCTGTTGCTGCTGAGTCTGCCGGAGTTGTTGATGTTGCTGCCGCGGCTGCTGCTGCGACGCAGCATTCTGCTGAAAGGGTGGCCCCGGCGGTAGTCTGGCCTTTGCAGGGGGGATCAGTGGCTCAGGCGGCTTTAATGCATGCTTGTTGTACTTGGGAGTGGCAACCATGATGTTGACAGTCCCACGCGTTTGATTTGGCAACTTTGGCTTGACGGGCATCTCTTTTGGCGGCGGAGGAGGCTTCGTCGTCGCAGAATCAGAACCTGTATGCCATGTTTGCTGCTTGTCGTCCTGGCGCCAGTTCCATTCTTGCCACGACGACGACGACTTCTGGTCCTGCCAATCCTCTTGCCAAGACGGCCACTGATGATGGGGTTGCCATTGCCATTTGTCACTGGCGGCCTTTCTGTCTTCCTCTTGCACTTTCATGTCTTGAGCCCCCTTCAGGACTTCTTGCTTCAAGGCCTGGCCGTCCGCCACTGCCTTCTTCTGCTCATATTTCTTGATATCATCGGCCTCCTTGAGCTTTCGTTCCTCGTCTTCCTGTCTCTTTGCTTCGGCTTCCTTCCTTGCCCTTTCTTCATCTTCCATTCTTTTCTTTCGCTCCTGCTCAGCCTGCTTTTTCTTCTTCTCAGCCTCGGCTTCAGCTGCCCTTTTGTTTTCCTTTTCAATTTCCTGCCTTTTCAGTTCAGCTTCAGCCTCTCTTCTCTTATTCTCTTCGGCTTCTTTCCTCTTGCGATCGACTTCCGCTTCACTTTTCTTCTTGTCTTCGGCTTCCTTCCTTCTGCGGTCGGCCTCGGCTTCCCTTTTCTTCCTCTCCGCGGCTTCCCTCTGCTTCTTTTGCTCACTAGCTCTTGCCTCGGCCTCCTTCTGTTTCTCCTCAGCCTGCTCCTTCTGCTGTTTCTGCTTTTTTGGGTCGGGGTCCTTTTTGGCTTTGTCATCCACTTCCCTTTTCACTTTTGGCGCCGCAGGTTTTGGCGCATCACCTGTTCTTCTGGCTGGCGTCTCTTTCGTCATTGGCATTGTCTTTCCATCCGTTGGCACCGGCGGTGGCTTAGATAATTGATTGAGTTTCTTATTCCCAAAATGCTGCGACTTTATGGTAACTGTAAGATAAACATGTGAAGAAGTTTCAATCACGACTTTAAGTTTAAGTTTACTGTGGAGAATTTGATGACACCATGTCTACATAATTGGTTCCGTTAAATGCTGTTATTGAAGGTTCTCTGCTGACTTACTGATGGAATCACACGGGTCCAGTTCTGTCAGTTCATGGGCGCTGCAAAAAATATCTTGTAGACTTGAAAAATCATCCGTCTTTGATTGAGCCAATAATAATGAGTGACAACCAACAATAATCAGGTTTGGCCGGCGTTAGCATCATTTGACTTGCCAAGATGTGGAATCAGAATCAGAACTGATTAACATCCCCAGCTCTGCAATGCCACCGCACTCATAAAAGCTGGTCCACATTGAGGCTGACTGGGATGCCCGAACAATGAAGCCAAGTAGAACCAGCTTCGGCCTCAGCATTGGGCAGGCTTTATGTTGAAATAAAGGTGGCGCTGAGACAGCGCCCTGACTGACTCAGTCGTCAACTTGACATCATAATTATTTTTTCAATCCAGCACCGGGCTGATGCATGCTAAAGGTGGTGCTGAGACAGTGCCCTGACATCAAAACATTTTTGGGCGCTGAGATAGCGCCCTGACATGTTATGGGTGGCGCTGAGACAGCACCCTGACATAATTAATCAGTGGGTGGCGCTGAGATAGCGCCAATTGTACCAGACCCGACTGTGCTGGTAAAATTGTGTTTTGTTTTGGGATGAAATCTTCCTAGTTTTTGGCAACTCTGAGGATGGGGCTTGCGGCGCGCTCTGCCATGACGAAGCTCACGATGGAGGCCCTTGGGCGGCTGCGGCGATATGTGTTTTTAACCAATCCAAAGAAGGTAAACCCATGAATGGGAGGTACCGTCTGTCACGGCGGCTATGGTTCAGGCGCTGTCTCAGCTCCTTTTTTCATTTACAGGCGCTATCTCAGCTCCTTGTCTAATTTAACGACACATGTTTCTTATCGCGATGATAGGGTCAGTTCAAAAATTAGCCAACACGGGACAAACACAAAGTTTTGCCAACTGAGTCTACAGGTCTACCAATGTTTGGGTGAATGCAGGCGCTGTCTCAGCTCCATCGTCATTCATTGGTTTTTCATAAGGTACAGATTTTGATCCAATAACCCCAATTAATCAGTTTTCTGATGAACATTTAAGTCACCTTTTGGCGCCCAAAGGTGACTTCTAGGGATTTCTGGGGTTTCAGTGCTTTTCGAAGTTACTTCTTAGGATTTCTGGGATGTCAGTCTAGTCGCGTCACTGGCTTTTTTGAACTTCAGAACAAACTGTCAAAGGTGTCAGACTCCTGGAGTTCAGATAAATTTACATGACCAGATATTTGAATTTACATGAGTGACTTCTAGGGATTGGCGCCCAAAGGTGACTTCTAGGGATTTCTGGGGTTTCAGCGGCTCAAAGTTCAGTTTGTAAAACCGGTGTTTCTGCGACATGCCCTCCAAAGCCCCAAAGTTGGGCCAAGCAAACCCATTGAATGGCAATCGGTGGATTGACTGGCTTCACCATGTCCGTGACCATTATGGAGGCAAATATTTCTTGGCATTGTATTTGACCCAGGCCCTCTGCATACGAATTTCCCAAGCCTTGCAATTGCAAGCGTCACACTTTGACTTCAAGGCCCAGACCGTGTTTATCGCTGCCTTCAAAGGGCACTCCGCAGTGAAGAAGCCTTTGGTTCCCTCAGTGCGGCAAGCTTTGCAAACCATCAAGCTCAAGGGTGTGGATTCGTCAGAGAAACAAAATTTCCAATGGCCTAAACGTGGCTATCTGTTCCCGGCACGGCGGGGCGCAAAAAAACCCTACATGACGAGGTTTGTGGTTGCACATACAGTGGCAAAGGCTCGGAAAAGCTTTCTCAAAAAGTATGCCCACAAGTACCCAGACCTGGAAACTGGAAAAACCATACGATCACACAGTGGCCGGAGACATGCAATCACTGCTTATGCAGAAAGTGGGTTGAGCCCCCACATTGGGATGGCCTACGCTCAAATCACTTCATTTCGGGTTTACCAGAAGTACGTCGACATGACGCCTGAGTCAACCAAAGCCAACATGAAAAACATGGATAAAAAAGCACGGCTCGGCCGCGTTTAATTTTCACCCGGCCATCAGTTCAGACTTAGACGTCATGCCCCATTGCAGTCAAGACTTGCTTGAGCAAACGGGCCAAAAGAGGGATTGGGATGCTGTTACCAGCTGCTCCCCTGACCTGCCTCTCAGAGACAACCCCGGGAGGAATGATGTCGGGATCGATTCCCTGCAGTTTCAAAATTTCCTCGGTCGTCATCTTACGGTTCAGCCAAGTGAGCCAAAAACCTTTTGATTGGGCACGTGATTTCGTAAGAGTAGGAGATATGCCCTTCATCTTGTGAGCCTTCGATCCGCTGATGTCAGCCACCCACTTCTCCTTGGCCAGGTCGACCCCCTTGAGGCTCTGAAGAACAGCACTCAAGTTCAGGCGCTCAGTCTTGTTGAGGGAGCGGCGGTCAATTCCAAGTTCAGCAGCAGTCTTTGCAGACAGCTTGTTTTGGAGAAACCGGCCCAACGGAGCAGGCTGCACCTGCCGGGTGAAGAAAAACGACCTGATATGACATGATCTGCGTAAACAATCGATGGTTTAAAATCAAAGTAAATGTTAATTACAAGTCGAATAATGACAACAAGACAACCCAGTATCTTTTTAAACCTTCAACTTTCAATCAACATGCCTCATTAGGCCACACCATAGTCAATGGGCAGTCAGCACGAAGACCAACAATGAATAGCCTGGATCTGTTTTGCGGTATGAAGCCATGAGTTGCAGAATGTAGAACTCTCCAAGAAACCTGGTACATGTTTCTGCCATTGGGGTTGCGCAGCGCTTGCAGGACTGAAATCAGAAGAAGCAAGGTGGATGGGTGCCGGTGAAGCAGGCCGGGAACGTTTTCAAGCACAAATGCCTTTGGCCTGTGAACAAAAAGCCAACGGGCCAGTGACATCATGATCTGTCCTGATGACTTGTCTGAAGCACCTTGGCCACTTCCAGCTGCACTGTAGGGCTGGCATGGAAAGCCGGCAACGAACAGATCGCATGTTGGAGATGACAAATAATTCAGAGAACGAACATCATCGTACATCTGACAATAGCCATGCATGTCACCAGAGAGCCGTCTCAAGTGCTCTTCGCACTCACACCCAAAACATGCAACATACTTGACGTTGAGCCAGTCCAGGGCCATCAGTTCTGCCGATATGCCAGAGCAGGCGCTGCCGACGATGAGGCGGCCGCGAGGGTGAATCTCAGGGCACACTGCGGCAATGGTGCCGGCCGCAGTTGCCAAAATCCACTTCATCATGCTCTTCATTGCATTCTCGACTTTTTGCATCTGATTGGGCCGGGGTTGCTTCAGAAGCTGGACCGCCGCTGCCGGTTTCTGTTTCAGCTGCCGATTCTGCACCCTCTTGGGTGCCATGGCTTCAGAAATCAAATCAGAACAGTGACAATGACAATGAATGGGTTACTAAAATCGGTCACACTGTAGCCAAACAGCTTCATCGTTTGATTGTTCCAGTTGCCATCCAAAACAAATAGGATGGCTCCCAGCGACTTCTCCAGCCAGGCGCCCGAGCAGCTAAGCCATGCTTGTGCGAAACCTCAGCCCGCCGCGGTATTTTGAAGATGGGGCTCAAGAATCAGCTTAAGGCTTGTGACATCAGAACAGCAAGCTGCCCACAAAATCCAATGACATTTTCTTTGGACCTCGTCTCCTGTCTATTGCAATGACACCGACTGGACTTTCATGTGCCCGCCCTGCCAAATTTTGACATAGATGAAAACACGGAAAAAACTGTAAATGAATGGCAATGTCATGACTTTGAACATGTCACAGTTCAAGCTGGCAGGCGGCCCCTGTGCCGTCCAAAAGCCGAATGATGTCAATGACCGAGCCAGTCGCTGCTGACTACTGTAAGCTGTTGGCCAGTTTCAGCCAACCAGATGCAATTCATGATTGGCAGTCTGCTCTTGGAGCGCATTGCCGGCAAAACCCAATAGCCGAAATGCAAAGCACTGCGTCGTGGAACACTTGATGCCTGATTGACAATGATACATGGTAGAATTTTCGCCGATCACTGGTATTAAAATGCTTTGCATGTTCCACTGCAACAAAATCAAAACAAGCACTGGGACGCATCCGGTAAAGCTAAGCTAGGCTTCACATCGATTGATTCACTCCTCATCTCCTTCGCCATCAGCAAGCTTCTGGAGCTCCGCCAAGATCGTGGCCTCATGGGCACCCTCTTCATGCTCATCATCATCCCCTTCTCCTGAGACATTCTTGGGGCGCAAGATCTTCGGGCCGCCGGCGTTGCGCCTCTTCTTCTTGGCGGGGGCTGCCTCAGTCCCATCTTCCTCTTCATCCTGCTCTGGCGGAGCTTTTTCGGCTTCACAACTTCCTCAACTGGATTGGTGCCTGCCAGCAAGTTTGCCAGGCTTGGATTGTAGATGGGCGACTTGTCATCCAAGGTATCACGCCAAAGTCGGCGAAGGCACTCGGCCCACAATAGGTCCGCATGCTTTTGGGTGTATGTCACCCCCACATAAGGCACTTGCGCCTTCACGCAATGGACAGCGCATGATCCGTCGGTCTCGGTGGCGTGGACCAGGACCCCGGCGCAGAAAGAGTGGGCCACTTCTGCGAAGAAAGCTTCTGCTTGAGAATGCCATGAGATCGGTTCCTTGGCATCACTGAACACTGGCTTTGGAGACTTGGCCTCGCAGGCCCCCCCAGTCATGATCTTGGGACCCAGGGCCTCTTTTTTGACTTCAGGGGCCAGGCGCCAAACATCTGCATGCTTTGGCAGAACGATGTCTCCGATCATCGAAGCCATGTTCGATTCCTTGCTGTGCAGACGCTGTTTCTTCTTGAGGACCAAGCCATCAGTAGTGAAGCAATGCAAGGATTCGACTTGTTGGACCACTCCTCGCTGCAGCTGCTTCCGGGCCAGCAAGCTCTCCTCGGTGTACTTCACCGAGAACTGAAACCTAGACTTCTGATAGAACTTGCCATCTGGTCCTTGGAATGCATGGCCGATGGATGACTCCAGCCCCGGGCGGAACCCGTCCAAGACAAGCACAATTCCAAGTTCATTCTCATCACCAGCCGCCACGCCACGGGCCGTACACCAGGCCCGCAGCACTGTTTTGAGTTGGTCCTTTTGGAAAGGTGGGATTCGAGTGTGCGCCTGCGAGTTTGCCTCGCCGAAGCACTTGGTATCATAGATCAAGACTGGGTGGGTGCCCTTCTTCAGCTTCGTTGTGGCAAGGGCCGTGCCTTCAAACTCCAAAGCTAAGGTCTTGTACTTTTCCGACATGGGGACAAACTTGATGAATTGCTTCATCCTGCGCTCCAGAGCTTGAAGATGCTCTCGGAGTGCGTCAGGGTCATGCTCACCGGCGTTGGGCACCAAATCGGTCAAAGCAACTTCGTTGTCTTTCAAAGGCTGGGCATCGCCTTCATCACTGCCGAGAACAACGCTAGATGTGGGGTCAGCACCATCTGGCAACGGCGCCTCCAACTGCATCTGTTTGGCAATTGCCTCGAGCATGTCTGCAAATGGGGAATGCCCTACCACTTCCTCTGGCTCGGCCGTGCCCTTCAAGACGTTTTTCAACGATGCATCGTGCCGGGCACCGAAGATAACGTCCTGCGACAATGCTCTGACTTTCTCTGACTCTCTCTGACTCTCGTGTCTTGACGAAATGGTGCTCAAAAATAGCAAATTAAATTTGCCATTGAAATATAAAAAACCCGTGGCTGTTGCAACTGAAGAAGGGGGGCGGAAAAAAGGAAAAAAGGGCCCCTGTCCTCCAAGAAGCTGAGTGTCATTCGAGTGGATTCGCTCTCATTACCCTGCCATTGAATGTCTTCGCCCAGGCACCAAAACTCAAAGTCGTCATGGGTTGCAAGGCCACGCAATGTCTCCTGTCACTTCCAACAGACCCTCACTGTCATAAATATTCTTCAACCAAGTAATTTAATGAACTTTGAATTTGCTTCAAAATTTAAGAAACTACTTTCAGGTCTTTCAGCAAAAACCGTTGGTTGTTTTGTGAAATTTTTGGCGGTCCTTGGATTCTGGGTCTGTGGAGTTCTGCTCCAGCCAAGTGCAAAGCAAATATTTCAGCAAGGATCGCTTCAGCAAGCACAAGTGAAGAAACCCCTTTTGAGTTGAGCCGCTTGACTTTTGGCCACACATGAAGCGAACAGTGAAGTCAGTCGGGGTGAGCTCCTTCGTGCTGACTGCATGTCGCATACTGCGCATGATCCAGAAAATGTCATCTTGGGTCTTCCCTTTGATGCCTCAGTCGGCGCTTTGACTTCATTCCAAACAAAAAACTGGCGAGGGATTTGGTATCCACTCCGTTTTGAATTTGAGGGATTCTGCAAAACACATTTTGGGTATTACATCATTTGTTTGGTTCTTGTGAAAGGCTAGTTATAGTTTGTCTCGTCGTAACATGATGTTTAAACATGACTGAAGATCATCCAGGTTACAAATCTCCTCCAAACATGACGTTTGAAACATGCCATTCTTGCCGTTTTCACCTTCATCGCGGAGAACTTCTGCCAGCAAATTCTCGTGAGCGAAGGCCCTCTTGAAGATCTTGATGGCTGTGTCAACCCAGTTTTCTGAAACGGTGTCTTCGAGGTTGGAATCTATCTCCTGCAGGTTTGCATTGTAGATACTTGCAAGGTCACTGTTGGAGACAGAGCCATGCGCAGCTTCGTAGGATTCCTTGAAAGTCATGAGCTGAAAGATTCTCTGAGTCGGGCTTGGGGCAACCGCGTCATACAGAGCAATTGTCTTTCTGCGCGTGTTGATTGCCCGCCAATACATCGAAGAGTCCGAGCTCATGACTTCAAAGGAAAACGTCGCTGTGAGACACACAGTGCGCCAAGCCCTTAGTTGACTTGCTAGTTTTAAAGCAAATCCATGTCTAACTTGGCCCAAAAAGTTTAAAAAAAGGAAACAAGATTGTATAATAGCCGAGCAACGTCAGCTCAATGTCGTCGGCGCCTGAGCGCACCAGGTCGGCAATGCGGCCAATCAGAGCAATTTCTATCTCTTCAGGTGAAAGGCGAGTCAAGTTTCCGAACTTGTTTTTCAATTCCTTGTAGCTCCACTCCTGCTCCACTGGGACGATGATCATGTGCTCCAAGGGCCTTGGGGACTGAAAGTGGGACACTTTCAGCTGCTCAATGCCACGGGCTGACATCGGGACTCCTTGCGAGCTCACCATTCTCGCCATGTTGATCCAAAACAAGTTCCCTCCGCACTGGTAAAAACCACGGGAGTCAATGGCTTGGCGGTAGGCTTGCTTGGCAAACACGGCCTGCGCGTCAAGAACCACAACAAATCCATGTTTTTGCTGTGTGAAATGACGAGATTTAAGACTAAATTCCCCCAAGTCTACCATCAGTCGGGGACGTCCCCGACTGTTGAGAAGGGCAGGCAGGTGGTATGGCATGGTGCATGAGCGCTGCAGGCAAAACACCCCCTTTCGGTCAACATCAAAGGAAACATGGGTCTCCGAGTCCCTCACCAGTCGGGGACGTCCCCGACTGGTGAGTCGAACCCGGTAAACACGCAACATATCTCGTCAATCCAGGACCGTTTTCCCATTTTTTTTTCAACGAGTAGCCCAGCCTGATGACCAGCCTCATGCTTAGCAGCCCCTTCCACAATTTCCACAGGCTTCATGGTCTTCACATCTGAGAACACATGATGTTGGAGAACCACATCCATATCATGCTCAAACTTTGCCAAGACGGCATCATTGACGTTCAGGTTGCTGGCCTGGAGACTCCACTCCGCCGAAGCGTTTCCCATCTTCTTCGTGGGCTTGGGCATGGCCAGGCAGCACTGAGTGTGAGATCGTCGAGTGAGATCGTCGAAGCTAGGCGCCAAAATGCTGCGGCGGCAAAGAATCAGAAGAAAAATCAACTCTGAAGCTGGAAGATCACTTCCTCTGTCAATGCAATCAAGGACCCGGACCTTCCAAGGCTGGGCCAAGCAATCCCAAGCTCGTGATTACCTGATGTGGGGATGGGGACGGCGTAACAATACATTGAAAAAGGTGATTGCACAGCGGCGCCGCTGTCCATCTCGGCGCTAATCTCAGCTCCGCCAATCCGTTGGTCGGCGCTATCTCAGCTCCGTCAATCTGTTGGTCGGCGCTATCTCAGTCAGTTGGTCGGCGCTATCTCAGCTCCGTCACTTGGTCGGCGCTATCTCAGCTCCGCCAATCTCGGCTCAGTCCACACCTTCCCAGCCTAATCCAAGTTGAGGCCCAGACTACTGCAGGCCACTTGGATCATCGGGCCTCAGGCCAGCAATCAGATCACGGCAGAAAATATCTGTGGCCTTGAACCCTCGGCATTCCTGTCTCGGCGCTGTCTCAGCGCCGGATATAATATTAAATTAGTTTACTTTGTCAATGCAAGCGCTGTCTCAGCGCCGGATATAATATTAAATTAGTTTACTTTGTCAATGCAAGCGCTGTCTCAGCGCCGTTACGGGCGCTGTCTCAGCTCCTCAGACAATCCTTCACAATCCCGACGAAATCAACCCTGACAATAATGGTGCTATCTCAGCTCCAAATTTGAGGTCGATGCTCGTCAGGTCGGCGCTATATATATCTCAGCTCCGTCACTTGGTCGGCGCTATCTCAGCTCCGTCCCCCTGTTTTCAGTCCCCGCACACACCTTCCCAGCCTATTCGTCCTATTCCAAGTTGAGGCCCAGACTGCAGCAGGCCGCTTGGATCATCGGGCCTCAGGCCAGCAATCATCACGGCATAAACTCTGTGAACCCTGGATTCCTGTCTCAGCGCTGTCTCAGCGCCGGGTAATAATATTAAATCTGTTTAATTTGTCAAGCGCTGTGACAGCGCCGTTCAGTCAGGGGCACTGTCTCAGCTCCTCAGACAATCCTTCACAATCCCGATGAAATCAACCCACAATAACTATCTCAGCGTTCTGCAAGTAACAAGTTTTCCCCTGAAACGGGTCCTCAAGGTGAATGGGGTCCTGGGTCCGCGCGCGCGCGCCTAAAAAGCTTCCATTTGGGGCTCTTGACGCGCGCGCGCGCGGACCCAGGACCCCATTCACCTTGAGGACCCCTTTCAAAAGAAATCTTGTTAAGTGTTGCTTTTAAACGCCGCTCTTCGGGGCAGAAAAAACGATTGGCGGACCAATAAGCAAAAACGATATTTAAAGAGCAAACAGAAGTAATAAGAAAACATGAATTCAATATTATATAGAGTTTGACTTTCATCATTTGTTTTTCCTTTTTTTAATATGCATCGCCGGTTGCTAATATCGAATAGCGGAACTAAGTAAAGGCTGCTCAGCCACAAGTAGTGAGATTCCAAAGCCCTTCTTCTTTGGCGGCCAAACTTGCGTTTCACCGCCCAGTCAAAGAGCGTAAGGTTGGACCAAACACTGTCACCAGTTGCATTGAAAATTTAAACTCTATGAAGCAATGATTTTACAGGTGATATCTTTGACATTGACTATACAGGGCCTGAGACTAGATCCACTGAGAGTGAGATCCATCGAAAAAATAAAAGTCGGTCGGTCAAATCAATCTTAACTCAGACTGCCAAGTGAATTTGCTTGCAGTCGTCATTGATGTTCAGTATATAAACGTCGCCTGGCAGGAGTCAAAACCTTTTTAACGTGTTCAACAAATTTCAATCACAATAAACTCAAAGGGTGAATTTACCTGAGATCTGAAACCGTACTTATGTGTACCTATCTGGGTCTGAAAATTAGGGTACCCCAACAATGGATGGTGAAGCTGATGCTTGGAACCCGGACTGCAGCAGCGGCAGCTGCGCATTTCTCGGCCAGCCTGTCAGGCTGCTGACTTGCAAAGACATGCTATATCGGAAAGCCCCTTAGCAAACCCTTGGATAACCCCTTTGTTAATAAATAGCCTCTATATCTTACTCCGTAAGTGGCCAGCGAGAAAAAAGTTTAAACTTTTTTTCTCCCATTGGGTCCGTGCGCGCGCCCCCAAGGCCATCTAAATAGACCCCTCTATATCTTGGATAACCCCTTTGTTAAAGACTCTATATCTTACTCCGTAAGTGGCCAGCGAGAAAAAAGTTTAACCTTGGGTCCGCGCGCGCGCCAAGGGAGAAAAAATTAAAAAAGTTTAAAGTTCGGCCACTCGCTGAGTTAGATATTGAAAAGACAATTCTACTTTCAAGGTGGATATCCTGAATTTGGGTCCTTGATTTTTCTACAAAAAAGTGGAACCCAAATTTCAAAAACAATCTTGGTTTTTAACTTCTCCATTATGTAATAATAAGTCCATGTTTTTGAAGTTAACACGTTCTTCGCCGGCCCGTCCCGAAGCAATCTTTTTCACCCACGGCGACGCTGCTTGGCACACAGATTCCGGGATACAATGGCGAGCTTGCTGAGGAATTTGTCCTGAAACTCACTTGCGTTGACCACATCTTTTCCTGCAACAATATTCTGACTTGCACGCGTGGTCAAGGCAATGCACTGTAGCCCCTGGCTCTTCCTGTAGTAGAAGAAATCTTCCCAAGACGAGAGCAATGTCCACTTAGAGTGCCGCAGCATTGAGGCTTGCACGACTATGGTTGCCAAGTTTGGATTTTCACGTCTGAACAAAGGGCATAAGTACACCTTCCGCTGGATAGCGATGGCTGGGTCATACGACACACAAACACCTTTTGACCCACCAGACTTCAAAAAGTCCAAATCAACCACATGGCCACCACGAAGGCCAACAGCCCAGCGTGTTGTCAAATGGGGGCAGTCAAGTTTTTCCACTACAAATATAGCAGCGTCTGTTGCATCGGCAACGACTTGCTTCCCACGGAGACAATCCATGTTGAGCCACATCATGCTTTCCAACAGAATTGGTTGAGAATCAAGATTGGGCAGGTCCGGACTCATCAGGGAGAACTTTCGTTTCTCTGCCTTTTGCCTGTCCCTATCAAGCTTGGCCCTGTGGTCCAAGTATGCCTGCGCAAGCTGCGCCATGTCTGGCGTCAATTCGGACTGCAGCAACGCCTCGTCCAAATATGCAAGAAGACGATTTTTGAACTTCTTTTTCTCCTGGAAAAGGAGTTCATTTTGGATACTGTCGGTCAACCCAGCAGTGATGTAAGGCTGAGACTCGGCAATCACTGCTTGCACGGATGCTTTGCTGTCAGCACCACCGGCTTCCAGCCGGCGTTTCCTCAAGAAAGCGATCTCGGAATCTTGCTTCTTGGGCCGTGGCACGCCCGCATCCAATCGATCGGCTGAGCTCTTGCGCGGAGCCGCAAAAAGTTCTGTCCAAACTGTCCTCGCAATGGTGCACACGTTTGTGGCATCTCGGTGCCGAAAATCACTCATCACCTTGAGCTCGCACACCTCGTTGCCCTCTGTGAAGTGGTTTCGGCTTGAATCTATTTGGTGCTGGCCGTGGCTGAAGAATTGCTCAACCCCGCTTGTGCTGCAACCTTGCCAAGCAACATAACGAACAAGCACCTCAATGAGGATATGACACGGATGCTTCAGCCGAACTGCCTTTTGAGCACTGGAGGTTTTCTTCACGGCAGCAACCCAGGCAGCAGCATTGTCCAGTCTTTGCTGCTTCGCTTCGTGCAATGCAATTGCAAGGTGGTCCCCAAACTGCATGTCCAACTCCTCAAAACTGAGGTTCAGAACTTGAGCGAGGCGCCTCAAATGAACTTCTTGCGCTGCCATGTCCCTTTCAAGCTTCGATGGCTGTACATCAAAACAAGCAAAGGCACCAAGGATTCCAAAGGCTGGGTACTCGGCGTCAATTGTTTGACACGCCATGTGCACAAACACCTTCATGGGCTTGAGGCTGTCTTCAGTGAGCTGCGGTGTGACAACACCTGCCCCACCAATGCATTTGACACGCTTTCCCACTTTGACAGCTCTGGTCTTCCCCAGCCACTTCAGCATGTGCGAAGTAAACCCAGTTGCCCTGAGAACGTGCCCTTCAAGAAATAAGTACTTGAGCCTGGTCACATAAGACTCCGCAGCTGCGTGCAATGCAGCTAGATCGTGCCCTTCTGAATCAAAATGCCTGGTCAGCAGGAGGGATTCATCAGCGGCATCTGCGCACATTGCCAGCACGAGGAGCTTCGAAGGCGTTACCCAGTGAAGAAAGGAGTTCGCAGTTTCAAACTGTTCCTTGTCAGACTGCCTGTTCACTTGAATCCACGACGCCGTTTCAAAGAATGCTGACACATAGAGACAAAAGCGAGCCAGCGGCTTCTGATAGCTGTCAAACCGGTGGGCTCGCCGGGACAAATTCTTGGCCTGGGCCCCAACGACAGGGCAGTCTAGGCTTCTGTCAGCAAAGTCGGAAAACACTTTGGCCAAAGTCTCTGAATTTTGGATGATGTTCGTCAAGCTCCGGCGGCCAGCAATTACTTTGACAAATGCCTCCTTGATTTCATCAATGACTGACCACGGCCTTTTGATGACCCTTCGAGATGCATGACAAGGGTCCTTGACAATGCACTTGATTGACGGAAACAAGCCGCTTGATCTCAACAATGACATTGCCAATTGTCCATCACTGGCAGCATCGCCATCCAAGATCTCAGTTCGGTGAAGAATTCTTGCCACAAGCTTATAGTCCACTGCCCCCGCCCTTTTGCAGAATTCTGCCAACGCTTTCAGAAACCCTTCTTTGATGTGCATTGCTGAGTGAGAGGCAATGCGGGCAACCCCCAGGAGACCAGCGCGCGAGTCCAGACTTGCATTCGAAGCCCTGAAGCGAATGGCCAGCCTTGACCCACGTACATCAGAGTGTAGCATAATGGAAGCCGCAGACTGCATGAAGACTTGGTCGTCTCTGAACAGCGCTTGGGCCAGGCAGGTCATCATGCTGCTGACCTTCTTCCTGCCGCCAACCCCTGCCACACCCTGGCACCAAGGGTTCCCATTCTGACAATGCTTCGCCACTTCCATGAAGCCAGTAGCTGGCGGTGCGTCCAAATCCCGCGCACGAGCCAAGCCAAGTTCAAACAAGGCGTCCACATGGCACTGGAACTGGCTATGCCTGGTCACATTGTTGATGTGAGCGGGCTCAACACCGGCAGCCAAGCCCTTGCCGTCGGCCCCATGCACTTTCCGACAGATCCAGCAAAACACACGCCACTTACCTTCAGGCGTGATTTCGCTTCGCAAATAGCTGACATCTGAATTACTAATTAAAGTCTTTCGCCGCCATTCCTCAGCATTTCTCAAATAAGCGCATCTGCGGCATGCGCGCACATTGCAATTTGACAAGTGAGCAGTATCATCTTTGCTCAGCTGCCCCATTGGCTTGCAACGCAAAAGCACAACAACTTGATCATTCCTTGCAACCCAAATCCCTGCGGCGACATAAAGTTGGATTGCTAAATTTGGTCTTTTTCAAACATCAATGTTACAGTCTTTTTTCACTAAAGTTGGATTTTTCACCAGTGTCACTGTCATCCCTCAGGACACCGTCGTTGAAAAGCCATTCATAAGCCATTCTATTATACATCATTATACAATAATAATAATGAGGACATTAAATTATTGTGCAGGAACTCATGTAAATTCAAATATCTGGTCATGTAAATTTATCTGAACTCCAGGAGTCTGACACCTTTGACAGTTTGTTCTGAAGTTCAAAAAAGCCAGTGACGCGACTAGACTGACATCCCAGAAATCCTAAGAAGTAACTTCGAAAAGCACTGAAACCCCAGAAATCCCTAGAAGTCACCTTTGGGCGCCACTAACTAGACTGACATCCCAGAAATCCTAAGAAGTAACTTCGAAAAGCACTGAAACCCCAGAAATCCCTAGAAGTCACCTTTGGGCGCCAAAAGGTGACTTAAATGTTCATCAGAAAACTGATTAATTGGGGTTATTGGATCAACAATCTTTACAAAAGGTGACTTAATATTTCACCCAAACACCAACCAGCAAATCATTGTTTTAAGTCAGGTGAAAGTTGCTCTCCTTTCCATATGTTTTAAGGTCCGGTGATTTTAAGATTCTATGGGTAATTTTTTGGGCGGGTGGGTCATGCCATACATTGAGCAAAAGGAGCTGAGACAGCGCCTTAAGATGAAAAGGAGCTGAGATAGCGCCTTTAAAATCATGAAAAGGAGCTGAGATAGCGCCCTTAAAATCATGAAAAGGAGCTGGGACAGCGCCTGAAACTTAGTAAGAGACCGCCGTGCTTCCATTATGCCTTTGGATTGCTAAAATAAAAAACAGTCGCCGCAGCCACCCAAGGGCCTCCATCGTGATCGTCAGCTTCATTACTGCGGCAGAGCGTGCAGGCCTCATCCTCAGAAGTGACAGCTAGGAAGCTTCCCCAAAACAAAACACAAATTTAAATTACCAGCCCTCCTGTCACTGTTACATGGCACTATCCCAGCGCCACCGAAACATGTTATATCAGGGCGCTGTCTCAGCGCCGTCTAAACATGTTAGGGCGCTGTCTCAGCACCACCCAAGCATGTTATAATATTATTACCAGGACGCTGTCTCAGCGCCGCCATGCATCTTCTCATGCCATCTCATTTTCAGTGCCCATCTGAGGTTTTTACGTCGTCCCAGTCGTCCGGGCATCCCAGTCAGCCTCACTTCGCTGCAGCAGGGATTGGTGGTTCGCAACCATTTTGAACTTTACTATTTTCAGAATGGAAATGATATTTATTATAAATAATAAGCGTGATGTGCTAAGAGAGTTGCGCTGACATTGTGGTTCAAAGACGACGGACATTTAAAGTTGAGCTTGTCATTCATTCAGTGGCCAAGTTGTCAATCACTAGGTTTGAAATATCAATGGATGGCCCAATTCCAAAGGCTTCAGAATGCCGCCTGCTGCTTCTGTAACCGTCGTCACCCATCTTGTCCAATGATCATCGTGGGACAGGGACACTACAGACTACAGTGATTTGAGTATAATAAGACTGAGGTATCTGAATTCAAAATTTAAACTCAAGGATAATCTTACGAGGCATGAATTTGATTGACTTCAATATCACAAAGATAACAATCACCAAACCTAAGCTGCCGCCCCTGCTGACGCCAATGGATGGAAAGTCGTCGCTAGGCCTAAGATGACCAAGGAGAAGGAGAGCGGAAAGAAAAAAGACACGCCAGAACACGACACAGCTAGATTGAGAGAAGAGAGGAAGGAAGCAGAGAAGAATAAAAGGGAAGCTGAGGCCGAGCTGAAGAGGAAGGAAGGTGAAGAGAAGAAAAGGAAAGCTGAGGCCCAGCTGAAGAGGAAGGAAGACGAAGAGAAGAAAAGGAAAGCGGAGGCCGAGCTGAAGAGGAAGGAAGACGAAGAGAAGAAAAGGAAAGCTGAGGCCGAGCTGAAGAGGAAGGAAGACGAAGAGAAGAAAAGGAAAGCGGAGGCCGAGCTGAAGAGGAAGGAAGACGAAGAGAAGAAAAGGAAAGCTGAGGCCGAGCTGAAGAGGAAGGAAGACGAAGAGAAGAAAAGGAAAGCTGAGGCTGAGCTGAAGAGGAAGGAAGACGAAGAGAAGAAAAGGAAAGCGGAGGCCGAGCTGAAGAGGAAGGAAGACGAAGAGAAGAAAAGGAGAGCTGAGGCTGAGCTGAAGAGGAAGGAAGACGAAGAGAAGAAAAGGAAAGCTGAAGCCCGAGCTGAAGCTGAAAGGAGGAAGAAACAGAAGGCCGAGGCTGAGGCTGAAGAGCAAAGGAGAAAGGCAGAGGACGAGGAACAACGAAAGCTGAGGGAAGCTGCTATCAAGAGACATGAGGATCAGATAAAATTAGCCGCCGCAGCGAAGGAAGTTGAGGATGAGGCGAGAGAGAAATGGAAGCAACGACAATTTGCACAGGACTGGAAAAAGAAGGAGGAGAATTGGCAAGGGCAGTGGGATGAGAAGTGGCAACGCCGGCAGTCGAATAATAGTTGGCGGCAACAGGACAGGCAGCAACAGTGGCATGGACCTGAAGCAGCAGCATCTACGACGACAAAGCCCCCAGCTCCAAAAGAAATGCCAAAGATGCCAAAGCAGGTGCATGGCACTGTCAGTGTCATGGTTTCCACCCCCAAGTGGTCGTCTGCAGCACCGCCTGAGCCCCGACACCCCCCCAAGCACAAGCCACCGCCGCCATCGTTGCCGCATCCACCCCAGGGCACTGCTGCGACGCATCAGCAGCAGCACCAGCAGCAAGCCATGCAAGGCCAGCAGCAGCAGCAAGCCATGCAAGGCCAGCAGCAGCAGCAAGCCATGCAAGGCCAGCAGCAGCAAGCGGCAATGCCAATGCAGCAGCAGCAGCAGCAACAACAAGATGCCATGACAATGCAGCAGCACCTGATTCAGCAGCACATGATGCAGCAACAGTGTCAGGCCCTGCAAATGGAAGCCTGGCAGCAGGTGCAGTGGCAGCAGCAGATGCAACTGCAAGCTGCGGCCTCAGCCGCAGCAGCAGCAGCCGCCGCTGCTGCAGCAGCAAAAGACGAGGAGAAGCAGAAGCCTCAGGACAAGCAGAACCAGAAACTTGACAAGAAGCAAGGCAACAAAGGGCCCAGAGACGAGGCTGAGGCTGATGATGGTGCCGTGACCAACAACGAAGATGCCACTCTGGCCAGCGGTAGTAAGGAGAGGCCGAAGCCTGAAGACGAGGAGGAAGAGGAGGAGGATGATTCCTCAAGCAGCGACGACGATGACGGTCGCAAGGGCAAGGGCAAGGCCAAAGGAAAATCCAAGTGGTCATGGTCATGGGGATGGCCATGGTGGGAAGCCGGCGGCGAGAAGAAAAAGAACAAGAAGAAGGGCAAGGATAAGAGGACAAGACCTTCCAGGCTGAGAGGGTTGGAGAACAGAGACGGCCAGCAGATTATCAGCCTGAAAGCAAAGGTCACACGGCTGGAAAAAGAGCTGGAGGCCGGACACATTTCAGAGATTTATTTTAAGGCTGTGTCACAACAATGACATATTTCATTAATTATGAGTTGACAAATTTCAGATCTGAAGTTGTTTTCATTGGTTGGCTTTCTAAATAGCTTTGCTGTCAGGAGCAGCAGCATCGACACCGGCTTTGGCAGGAGGACTGACAAACACGTTGACGACAAGCGCAATTACCTACTTCATCATCAGCGTTGTTGAATACTAAAACGGTTTTTGGTCTTGCCATCACTGTCCTCAGGAGTTCATTGAGCAAAAGCGCAAGGAGAAGAAGGACAGACCCTGATGACACTTACTAATGACTGGCTTTGTTTTGTCAAGTTCAAGAGAACTCTTAGAAGCCATTTTAAACAAGTTGATTTTTTGGCAACGACGAGTCGTCCTTGACAACGCTCAGGAGTTGGAAAACGAACACGCAGCCCAGATGAAGGCTCATTCCACGGTTCTCTAGTCTTCAAGTCAAGTTCTCGGTCTTGAGTTTGCGCGATGTTTCTGATTCTCTTCCGTTTTGCTTGAATTGGTTGATTAATTTTGTTCCTCTCACTTCGTCATTCATTGCGGGCCAGGCCGTGCATGAGTTCTACGCTCGGCAGTGGCAGCGGCAGCAGGCAAGACTCTCAAATTTCACGTCGTTGAGAAAGGTTCAGTTTCAGATTCTGTGCCACGTTTCAAGTTTTTAACAGTCCCAATTTGCAAAGTTTGACATTGTCGACGCAGGACCAACGGCGATGAAATTCAAAATCTGAAGGGCAGCTTAGGTTTGGCGAAGACACATGAGACAACAAATAATTGGCAGGAACAGTGACAGGGACAAACCCAGAGAATTCAAACCGATGACTCAGCATATCTCAACATTCAATGAGTCGGTCGTTTCAATGAGACCAAACATCATAGCGGCACGGCGGCGTCTGAGAACAATTCAGACGGGCGCTGGACTGGTAAGCCGTCGTATGTTGTTTACAAACAAAGGCTTTAAAGCTAAATCTACCAGTATCTGCCATCTATATTTGACGACTTGCCAGCCAGGAGCCATCGATATTTTCTCCAATGCGGCGGTGGTGCAATTGACATTTAATTGAAGTAATTTAATATCATTTGAACTTCAATTGCTGTTAAAGAAAATGTCATATCCCATTGACAAACCGCCAGATGCTGTTCTGTCAAACCACCGCCGCTCAATCTTTTGGTTCTTCGTCATTTGCAACATTGACAGTGCATAGCGCGTCAAAAAAATAACCCAGTGGCAGAAACCGCATGGGACTCAACCACACCAGATTTGAATTTTCTCTTATCTCAAATGTGGGTTGACATCACTGTCACAGGACAGTTGACATTAAATGACTGTTGGCTGAAACTTGACCCTAGCGGTGCGGCCAAGGAACTATCAGAAGCCGTCTGGTGTGGCCACGGTTGCCATGGTTGCCACGGGGCCTCAGTAATTTAGGTTGGTACATGGGCCCCAGGGAGACTAGCGCTATCTCAGCTCTAGCCTACCTGCGGCAGTTTTAGAGCCGTGCTGTCTCAGCTCTGGCTTCTAATAAAGTCTAGGGCGCACCCAGTCTGGCAAGAAGCGCTCTCGCAGCGCTTGCTTGCTGTAGTCTTCAAGTGTCGCAATGATTGTTTTTCTAGCAACCAATGCTGTCTCAGCTCTGGTGCACAGTCTGAAGCGCTATCTTCGTAGCTCTTCCTAAAACAATTTGCTATCCCAGCAAAAATGCATAACAACATGCAGCGCTGTCGCAGCGCTTCACATGGCGTTTTTTTGTTCCGTCCTGCCCCCCCCAAATATATATATATACATATACATGCATTTAGAAATATTTATTGATTTTACTTTGATTGGCGCAAACCGTCAAGATAGAAGCCGTGATATGAACATTGAAAACATCCTATTTTTCCTTGATAGTTTGAGCCCTTTTTTTTCTGAAAAATACATCAGACTGTCAAAAACTGAAAAGTTAGCCTTCGTGACGAACATTTGAAATGCAACCGCGTGGTCCTTGGTTTTCATACTTCGTACCTTTTTGAAACTTGGTTTTCTAAATACCATGTATGTCATTAAACTAAAAGAGATTCTTCAGCTGGCTCAAGTTCCGATGATGAAAACTTCTAAAAAGAAACATTGAACATGTCATTTTTCATCCCCTCTTCCTTGAAAATATTGTTTTTCAAAGCCAACTTCACTCATTCACTCGGACTTAAGCACCAGCAAGTACTACTACTACTACTACTACCACCACTACTACTACTACTATTACTACTACTACTACTACTACTACGACTACTACGACTACTACTATTACTACGACTACTACGACGACTACTACTACTACTACTACTACTACTACTACTGCTACTGCTACTGCTACTGCTACTGCTACTGCTACTGCTACTACTGCTACTACTACTACTACTACTACTACTACTCCTCCTCCTCCTACTACTACTACTACTGCTACTGCTGCCGGGAGGTGATTTTTTCCATTATGTTTTCCCATTTGGGGACCGGATGTAAAGGTGGCCAAAAGTCATAGTAGCAGCAAGAGGAAAAAGGAGCCAAAAGCATCATTTTCTATCGGTTTCAGAAGTTACGTTAGGCATTTTCTTGGTGCAATTTCGGGGCTTCTCCGTCCTTCAGAGGCATGGTGTTTTGCTGCCGGGAGGTGATTTTTTCCATGGTGTGTTCCCATCCGAGGACCAGCAGCAGCAGCAGCAGCAGCAAAAGCCTCTGCAGCAGCAGGCGGAAAAGGTAGCCAGAATTCATAGCAGCAGCAAGAGGGAAAAAAAGCAGCCAAAAGCATCAATTCATCATCATTTTCTATGGGTTTCAGGAGTTACGTTAGGCATTTTCGAGGTGCAATTTTGGGGCTTCTCCGTCCTTCAGAGGCATGGTGTTTTGCTGCCGGGAGGTGATTTTTTCCATGGTGTTTTCCCATTTGGGGACCGGATGTAAAGGTGGCCAAAAGTCATAGCAGCAGCAAGAGGAAAAAGGAGCCAAAAGCATCATTTTCTATCGGTTTCAGAAGTTACGTTAGGCATTTTCGAGGTGCAATTTTGGGGCTTCTCCGTCCTTCAGAGGCATGGTGTTTTGCTGCCGGGAGGTGATTTTTTCCATGGTGTTTTCCCATTTGGGGACCGGATGTAAAGGTGGCCAAAAGTCATAGCAGCAGCAAGAGGAAAAAGGAGCCAAAAGCATCATTTTCTATCGGTTTCAGAAGTTACGTTAGGCATTTTCGAGGTGCAATTTTGGGGCTTCTCCGTCCTTCAGAGGCATGGTGTTTTGCTGCCGGGAGGTGATTTTTTCCATGGTGTTTTCCCATTTGGGGACCGGATGTAAAGGTGGCCAAAAGTCATAGCAGCAGCAAGAGGAAAAAGGAGCCAAAAGCATCATTTTCTATCGGTTTCAGAAGTTACGTTAGGCATTTTCGGGATCTCATTTTGGGGCTTCTCTGTCCTTCAGAGGCATGGTCTTTTGCTGCCGGGAGGTGATTTTTTCCATGGTGTTTTCCCATTTGGGGGCCGGATGTAAAGGCGGCCAAAAGTCATAGCAGCAGCAAGAGGAAAAAGGAGCCAAAAGCATAATTTTCTACATCATTTTCTATCGGTTTCAGAAGTTACCTTAGGCATTTTCGAGGTGCAATTTTGGGGCTTCTCCGTCCTTCAGAGGCATGGTGTTTTGCTGCCGGGAGTTGATTTTTTCCATGGTGTTCTCCCATTTGGGGACCGGATGTAAAGGTGGCCAAAAGTCAAAGCAGCAGCAAGAGGAAAAAGGAGCCAAAAGCATCATTTTCTACATCATTTTCTATCGGTTTCATAAGTTACGTTAGGCATTTTCGAGGTGCAGTTTTGGGGCTTCTCTGTCCTTCAGAGGCATGGTGTTTTGCTGCCGGGAGGTGATTTTTTCCATGGTGTTTTCCCATTTGGGGACCGAATGTAAAGGTGGCCAAAAGTCATAGCAGCAGCAAGAGGAAAAAGGAGCCAAAAGCATCATTTTCTATCGGTTTCAGAAGTTACGTTAGGCATTTTCGAGGTGCAATTTTGGGGCTTCTCCGTCCTTCAGAGGCATGGTGTTTTGCTGCCGGGAGGTGATTTTTTCCATGGTGTTTTCCCATTTCCGGATGTAAAGGTGGCCAGTCATAGCAGCAGCAAGAGGAAAAAGGAGCCAAAAGCATCATTTTCTATCTGTTTCAGAAGTTACGTTAGGCATTTTCGAGGTGCAATTTTGGGGCTTCTCCGTCCTTCAGAGGCAGAGGCATGGTGTTTTGCTGCCGGGAGGTGATTTTTTCCATGGTGTTTTCCCATTTGGGGACCGGATGTAAAGGTGGCCAAAAGTCATAGCAGCAGCAAGAGGAAAAAGGAGCCAAAAGCATCATTTTCTATCGGTTTCAGAAGTTACGTTAGGCATTTTCGAGGTGCAATTTTGGGGCTTCTCCGTCCTGCAGAGGCATGGTGTTTTGCTGCCGGGAGGTGATTTTTTCCATGGTGTTTTCCCATCCGAAGATCAGCAGCAGCAGCAGCAAAAGTTTCTGCAGCAGCAGGCGGAAAAGGTAGCCAGAATTCATAGCAGCAGCAAGAGGGAAAAAAAGCAGCCAAAAGCATCATTTCATCATCTTTTTCTATGGGTTTCAGAAGTTACGTTAGGCATTTTCGGGATGCCATTTTGGAGCTTCTCCGTCCTTCAGAGGCATGGTGTTTCCCTGTGGGGAGGTGATTTTTTCCATGGTGTTTTCCCATCCGAGGACCAGGTGTGTTCCGATTTGGGGGACGGATGTAAAAGGTAGCCAAAATTCATAGCAGCAGCAAGAGGGAAAAAAAGCAGCCAAAAGCATCATTTCATCATCATTGTCTATGGGTTTCAGAAGTTACGTTAGGCATTTTCGAGGTGCAATTTTGGCGCGTCTCCGTCCTGCAGAGGCATTGTGTTTTGCTGCCGGGAGGTGATTTTTTCCATGGTGTTTTCCCATCCGAAGACCAGCAGCAGCAGCAGCAAAAGTTTCTGCAGCAGCAGGCGGAAAAGGTAGCCAGAATTCATAGCAGCAGCAAGAGGGAAAAAAAGCAGCCAAAAGCATCATTTCATCATCATTTTCTATGGGTTTCAGAAGTTACGCTAGGCATTTTCGAGGTGCAATTTTGGGGCTTCTCCGTCCTTCAGAGGCATGGTGTTTTGCTGCAATCCAACGGTTTCTTTTTTCCGGGGTCGGCGGCAGGGGCGGCAGCCCTTAATATGGATGACTGGTTGGTGGTGACTCAACCATCTTGAAAAATGATGGAGTTCGTCAATGGAGTTGGGATGACAACCCATATATGAAATGGAAAATAAAATTCATGTTCCAAAGATTTCCAAAGCACCAACCAGATCTTTTGTGAACTCTGGTGATTTTTGGTATGCCACTGCCAAAAAGAGACCAACGATCCCATCCCCAGAGACTGAAAATCCCCTTCAAGCTATGGAGGATGAAATATCTTCATGGTGAGTATCCAACCCATGATTCACTCCTCATACGAACATCCCAAAATACTACAGGGGAAATAAAATCGATATTCACCAAGAGGAATTGGAATGGATCTCGAAGCAACTTATGGTGCTTCACACTCTATCTAACCCTAATAGTTTAACAATGAACAAAAATCCAATCTGAATCATCGCTAGCCACTAGGGCAACTATCCTAAATTCTCCGCCCAAAAAGTCAATTTTGGCCATATCTAGCCCAAAATCTAGGTTTTTCCATAGGGATTCTCTTCATTGCCATGGAAATAACCGCAACAAAAACGGGCCACCGAACGCAAGGTGTTGCCCGAGATGGCCACGAAACCTGCAATGCCGCATGCCACAAAACGGTTCCACAAAGAGTGGATTGAAGCACGTAAGAAAAAACAGGATGTTTCATCAACAAGCTATAATCAGGATCTGTTTTTGCATCCAAAAAAACGAGGGTGTATAGAATCAATTTATATCAATTTCATCAGCAATGGTATATAGAATCAGGATCTTTCATCAAAAAAACGAGGGATACTGACAAAAAAAAGAGGATTCAGCAACAAAGATGTGGGTTGAAATGGGTTGAAGCAACATGTGGAAAATTGTGGAAAGCTAAGCATGAAAAAGCGAGTTCACCACAGGGGACTTAATGAAGAATTCTGGATAGGTACATGTGGGATGAACAAACCATCTGTGGTTTAACCATCTATGGACTTGATGGGAAATGGTGGTATTTTTTGAGCAACAATCTATATCTGATTGATTCTGATTGGGGGCTTCAACCTGTGAAATTCAGGTTTCAAAGAACCCTAATTTAGGGTTCATTCCAGGCTTATGTTCATCTGCCAGTCTTAGCACATCCTTCCACATCCAAGTCATCAGGTCATGACTTTGAAAAAATCATGGCGACTTTCAGTTGCTGATCTCCTCTATGACTTACTGCTAAACCCATATATATATAATATCGTTAACATATTAAGTATCAATATTATCTATCAACATTAGCTATCATAAATTATCATTAACTATCATTGAAAACAACACATACCCTCTGGTAATTTAACATAGCTATTGAAAATCACCATTTTTATGGGAAAATCCACTATAAATGGCCATTTTCAATAGCTATGTTAAATTACCAGAGGGTAGATTTTTGCCCATGAAGTCTTGGAACAAACCCCGCCAGTTTTCCTCCGCAGATTCCGCAGACCTTCGGGACACTGCTCCGACGCAAAGGAGGACGCGAACTCCAACTGCTCGTAGCTCATGGGAGTGCCTCGGTAACGCTCGGGCGCCCCGGGTCAAACGCCTTAAACGTTACTTAGCGTTTTCAGTGGGCTAAGGAACTGGTATAACAAGTAGGTTTTTACACAGATATGTATGTATATGTATATATACATTTCGAAAGATTTTCAAGCGGTTTTTCGGAGGATTTATAAATCAACTGATAACTGAGGGGCCACCTTGTATGGTAGATATGGTAGTGAAGAATCCCTATATGACACATAGTTGGGGGGAAACCACCATTTATGTCTGGTTCTTTGGGGTTCCAGGTGGATGTAATTAATGGACACAATCATTCAATGGATAATTAGTAGACTTGATTGAAGCTATGGTGCGGGATATGAATGGATATAATGTCAACCCCGGATTCATAAACCATGGTTTATTAATTAGGGGGGGGTACTCCTCCAATAGTCATTATCTGATACTTAAATGGTACCCTCGAAATTAAACAGCCGTTTGGGGTTTATTAATCCAGGGTTGTCATTAACCACATTGTGGGATAACATGGGAAAAAAATGAACAAAACATGAGATGACCAACCAAAGGGAGATACCTCTTGTTCTGAGATGTCCAGAAATCTGGTAGTTGAGCGGTCAGTCAGGAAGAAACTGATTCCGCGTGAAGATCTGAAAAACTGAGTAACTAATGTCTGTGATGTTCCTTGGTTCATTGGCAATAGTTATAATATGTTATAATATCTAATAACTAACTATTGGCAACAATTATTGTTCCTTGGTTCTGAGTCACTAATATCCCATTTGATATAATGGTCTCTCCCCATTTTGGGCGAACCCAGCAGTGAATAGTTACAGCCTCTGAACTCCCCAAAACATCCCAAAACTACTGGTTGAGGGCTAGAATCTCATGTTGGAATACATGGGATGCTTCATCCACACCATCATTTCTAAGTGATACTCCGGTGTGTGCCATTTTTTGGCTTCCCATCTCCAAGGAGGGCCTCCCAGTCACGTTTGTTGGTTTAAAGCCCCATCTAACAGGTTCAGTAGATAGAAACTCCAAAAAAGTCGAAGAGTGAAATCCTACTACAATATAGCTATAAATCCATGTTCATTCTTTTTGGATGTGACTAAATCCCAATCCCAAGTTCACCCATGTCTTCAACCAACATTAATACCCTATGGAATTTTGAGGGTTTTGTCTTCAACCAACATAAACCTATGGAAATTTGCTGGGATTTCCTATGGTTTTCTGGTGGCCCCTGGCTTTTTCAAAGATCTTCAGTTCCCAGATGCAGTGGTTCTTGCCCTGGAAATTGTAGGACAACCAGGGTTTGGTGCTCAAGGCTAACATCGCTGGCCTTGGAGAAGTGCGGAGTTCGGATTTCGGATTTCGGATGGGATTTGAGTTTGAGTTTGGATGGGATATAGAACCAAAGAAATATTGGAATATATGTACATATTACATATGTGTGTATAATATATATATATAATTATATATAATATTATATGTGTATATATACTGTATACATCTGAGAGATCTCAATCTGGGATAGAGAGATCTCAATCTGGGATACAACAGCGATATGAAAAGGGATATAGAACCATGAAAATATATTGGATTTACTGGATTTACGGATTTACCTTTTTTTTTGTATTTTGACATAGCAGCCTTGGAACATTGCATTTGTTTTTGATAGACAAATCATAAAAGAAAGCAACAATCATGGGTCATTTTCCATAATGTGAGTCATTGCCAGAGGGTAAAAAATTATGTTCAACATCTCGTTGGAGTGACAGTTGCAGCACTGCCAGACTGTCTCAACATATGGGACAAAGGCTGAAGAGTCCCATGGTCAACCACCGAAAACTGTCTGAATGGCAGTTTTGGAGTATCCTGTACGTGTCCGCCTTTATGTCTGGCCGTTTTCAGGAACAAAAAGGTTGTACCTTCCAATATTTTATATGGTTTTCAGGTACATCAATACATTCTGGCGATATACAACAACTATTTAAGCTTTGCTGTGGAGGCGCGGGGCTTTGCAGCTGTGCTCACCAAAGTTGGCTGGTTAAGTCGGGGCCAAAATTCATATGATTCTGTCTGGGGATTGTCAACGCCTGTGTTTCCAGGCATGGATGGAGCACACGATTTGTCTGGGTTTGTCTGAAAAAAGGCCCCTTTTTTGGTCGTCATATTCAGACACATAAAAAAAAATGGGGTGTACATCCAAATAGCTACATCCTTTATGCTACTTTAATAGCTACTTATCCAAAATGGATCAGAATGGGGTGTCATTAAAGTACCACCTGGTTATGACTAACATAGCCATGCAAAGATCCACCATTTTTAATAGGTAAACCATCTATAGATGGGCCATCTATACCATGGCTATGTTAAATAACCAGAGGCTATTTGGATCACACCATTTTCAGACACACCCAGTTGGTGGTTTTGTGGCTGTGATGGCCAAGCAATGCCAAGCGATGCCAGGCGCGCAGCGACCCCCACTGCCGTCCTCCCTGAGTTCCCTCGCATGCCCTGCACTGCCACCTGCAGTTTCTCACCGCACGGCAAGGTTTGTCGAATTTTTCGACGAATGGAATATCAATGGGATCCGGGATATTAATGGTTTGATACTCATAGGATATTAACGGATATACAATGAATGGAATGATTTACCCTCCGGTGTCATCAAGCATGGCAGTGGGTACTGATAAATGGAGGTTTTGTATAATAGTAATTAATGGGGAAATAGTCTATATATGGTTGATTTTCGCCATGTTTCAACATGGCTTATCATAATTTTCCCCATTTTTCAATGGCAATCTTGTCGCATCACCTAGTAAAGACACACCCTTTTGATGGTATTGGGGGTTAAGGGAAAAGTCTGTATTCACTCACCAAATATCAAGTATATATATCCAATACTTGGATTCTACCAACAACAATGTGGCTTTACGCGACGAAAATTGATCACCAACATCTATGAAGGGTTCACCAAAATGGTTATAACATATATATATATATACATATAATATATATATATATATATACATATATATATATGTGATAATATGATAATATTAAATATATTAAGAAAAAATGATCCATTCCGGTCGGCCAATCCATATAATACTATATAATACATACTATATAATACATACTGTATAGTACTATATAATACATCCTGTATAATACTATATATATAATACATACTATATAATACTATATAATACATACTATATAATGCTATATAATACATACTATATAATACTCTATATAATACTCTATGTAATACTCTATATTAATACTCTATTTAATAATATATATATAATACTCTATATAATACTCTATTTAATACTCTATATAATACTCTTTAAAATGCTATATAATACTATATATAAGTTACCCCCCATAAACCCTGCTGTCCAATTCATTATAAACTAACTTAGCTGCTTACAAGCCAAAATATCCCATTCATTGTTGAATCATCATCCATTGCCATTTTTTGCTGCGTCTGAAAGCTCAAACTGGCCAGTTTTTGTTGTGGAATCAATTACCAAACCACCATTCTGGATGATTAAATCCCAAATTTGGCTTTAGATGGTTTTAGTGCTTTTGCTCAAGACCATAATATCCACACTCATGAAATTTCTTGAACCAGCACCATTAACAAAACCACCAAGCATGGGAAATCGTAGTCAACTCCCTCAAAATTCATGGATTTATATATGGATGTTACAGATGTTCACAGATTTCACATCACTATAATCCATATAAATCCATATGTCATATGGCACTAAGCTAAAGGTCTCACAAGTGAACCGTGGAGTTCCACAATTCATTCTAAATCCATATAAATCATCCTCTAAAAATCCACAGATTCACATCACTATAAATCCCAATAAATCCATAAAATTCCGTATAAATCATCATCAATCATCACCAACATCCCCAAAAATCTTCTCCGACTTTCCATCAAAATCCCAAAAAATCCATAAAAATCATCCATAAAAATCCCCAAAAATCCCACAGATTTCCACAGATTCTTCTCCAACTTGGCGCCTTGTGAAGCCTCACCGCCTTGGCGCCCAGAAACCTCGAGCGCTGGTCGCTCAAGGTACCGGTGACCTGGCGATCCGAGTCGATCGAGTCGAAGACGGTGGAAAAAGATAGGAAAACTCTGGGAAAAACATGGAAACCAAAACCATCGTTGTTTAGATCGAAAACTGCGGGACACAGAAAAATAATATGAAAAATATGGGGAAACATCGTGAAATCCTGAAAAAAATACGTTTTGTCAACAAAAAAAAAGTCATTTCGTTTGATTTATTGGACAAAATGTGATACTGCGATGCCAAAAGCCTGGGCATTGTTAATCCATAACCCCTACCTTAAGGGTCCCCAGAGTGGTCCCCCACCTACATTAATAAAAGTATTAGTCCAAGGGTCCCTACTTCTTCAAGGTACCTCTATTAATTTGTTCGGCGGCACTTTCCCCCCACCTAGATGTAAAAAATGGTTCTCTTCCCACCAACTAAATTAACTTCAGACAAAATTATTCAAGAGTGGGGGATCTACCATTTCTTCTTGGGTTAAGGGGACCCCAAATAATTTCTTCTAATTAATTGGGGTGTGGTTAGTTAGCTAAATTATTCGAGGTAGGGGTGAAGGTATCCAAAGTTTCAGGAACATATGGCCCCCAATGAGGCCAGCCAAGCCCATACGCATGCAAGAAATTAAGGCAGTCTCTTCGGATTCAAACCATGGGGCCCCAAACCAGTACACCCACCCCCAAATTAATTTTACGCGTGGCCACCCAAGCTGGAAAAAGGGAAAGACTTTGTTGGCGCAAAAAGAAGTGGATTGCGTGTTTATTTATTCGCGATAATTTTAAATGGGTCTTCAATTCTCATTGCACACAATCAAAAAGATTCTGTTCCAAACGCATCTTCTTACTTGTAAATGCCACCCAGTTAGATTTAGTGTCATTACAATCACTGGGTCCTGTACTAGTACACCCACCCCCAAAATCAATTTTACGCGTGGCCACGCGAGCTGGGAAAAAGGAACAACTTTGTTGGCGCAAAAAGAAATAGATTGGGTGTGTATTTGTTCGTGAGGATTTTTTCTGTTTTTTCAATTCTCATTGCGCACAATCAATAAGATTCTGTTCCAAACGCATCTTCTTACTTGTAAATGCCACCCAGTTAGATTTAGTGTCATTAATAATCCAAGTTTGGTTGAGCTGACATGAGCTGTTTGACGAAACATTGCCAAATTAATTCGAGGTGGCCCACTCTCATTCTCAAGCATTCAGACTAAATTATGTTGGGTACCCCTAACTTAAATTAATCCTTGAACAATAGAGTTCTCGAAAAAAACAACCAAATCAAAATTAATCGAAAAACTAAATTGGATAACCAAAGGTCCACCTGGATTATTTTTTAAGGTAGGGGCTATGTCTGTTAAATCCCTTAACAACCATAATTAACCAAGAGGCTTAACGCATGTTGAAGCAACATAAAGCAACTGTTAAAGCAACCAGTATTTCTGTTGGATCATAAAAGACTTCGTAAGTGGTTCATTCATTTATGTGCAGCTCATACAAAAATTGCTCAAGAATTACATGACGGTCACAAATACTGACGGTGTCTCAGTTTTATCAAGAAACTGAGTGAAACCTATTGAGGTTGCAAACACCAGTCGAGTCTAGCTCCGAAACCCCCAAACTGGTCAGCGTTGACCCATTCCAAGGCATAACAAAGGTGAAGCATCAAATGGAATGGCAGATTGATTTGGAGGTTACCCGAAGTGCACACTACAAAACCAATTCCGAACATATCCTCAAAGTTGTCGCTTGGGCCGAACCCTCGCTCATTTTCAACAGATGAAACTCAGTCTGTTGGTAGCTACCGCAACCTTGGATATACCCCACAATAAACCAAAATAAACACCAGGTGGCGATATCCCTTCAATGGCGTCTCACAGCGAACCAAAGTCTTAAGCCGTTCACCCTGTTTTGATCAACCATGCAGTTATTCAATTAAATCCGATCATTAAGGTTCACCCAGTCTTGTGAGCTGGGTATGTTTTCAATCAAATATGGCCTTCCCAAATTGGATGGTTCAGAACGGGTTTCATAACAATTCATGGATTGTGTATCAATCATCCCCGATAATTTCAGTCAAGCAATGTCATAAACCAGCCATATGGATTGATGGTTTAGCCACCCATAAATATTGTCAAATTGGGGATGGTAGATCCTATTGTTCTACCAACATTATATGGTTGTGAGCCAAAACCCTGGCACGCTAGGTACCCTAAAGCATCTGGTATAGCTGGATGTTTATTCCCAGTCATATGGTAATTTCAATAGGTTTGACATGGTTTGACCCATTCCCATATAGGGGGGGTTCCATAAATGGATATAAATCAAGCTCGCTGGATGTTTTATAATGGAGAATCAATCTATAAATGGATGATGACTGGGGGTACCCCCATGACTTAGGAAAGCTCCATATGGATATTTTGTCCTATAACCCCGCAATGAATCCTCGACATCCGATCCGAGCCACAAAATCCACCACCGAACGGATCAAAATGCCACTACCTTGGTGGGCCGGCATAATTTTTCGGCCATCTTCGTGGTGATGTCTGAAGCAACAAATCAGGGTTTCAACATAGATCAAAATGGTCTGGTTGGAAAAAGCTATTGAAAATTGCCATTTATAGTGGATTTACCCATTAAATATGGTATATCACCTGGTTGGTGGGTGACCTACCCCTCTGAAAAATGATGGAGTGAACGTCAGTTGGGATGATGACATTCCCAATATATGGAAAGTCATAAAACTCATGTTCCAAACCACCAACCAGTTTATGATGATTGCAGACAAAACATGTCCAACTTGTTTGGGTTCCATGCTGGCTTGCGGGGTACGTTCTGGTGGCAAGCGATGTAGCGATTGCAAGCGGCTAAAATATATGATTTGCCAGAAGCTTTTGACAGGACCTTGGACTTCTATACAGTTGCTGCGTCTGCCACTGAATCTCCATATCGCTAAAAAAGCAGAGGACTGGTGCCAAGTCACTCAAACCGATGCTCAAGAACAAGCTGTGAACATCCTGCGGGATGGGCAAGGCCAGTTGTAACAGTGTTTCTTCCCATGAAACGTTCAAAAAATACATCAAATTAGTAAATAAGCCTAGTCAGTGGTCGGTCTCCGTAAAATTCCTTCTAAGCCACTGGAAGATAAGCACTATGCAGAAACAGCAGACACGTCGGGACACTTCGCACGCCCACCAAGCTGCAAGAGCGAATTTTGACAGCCATCTATCTATCTGTCCATCTATCTATCTGCCTATCTCTCCACCCACCTATCTCTCCACCCACCCACCCACCCACCCATCCATCCACCCATCCATCCATCCATCCATTCATCCATCAGTCTAAATCTATCTACATCTATCTAAATCTATCTACATCTATCTAAATCTATCTAATTTTATCTATATCAATTTCTAATTCTATATCTATATCTATCGATCTATCTCTCTGTCTATCCATCTCTCTATCTGCCTATCTGTCTCTCTATCTAAAGATGATCTGGAGAACTGAAGTTGAGGATGGATTTGACCCTTAAAAAATGTGTCCTTTTGAGAAAAAATGAGAAACTGAAACGCATATTTTGGTATACACATATTATAGATTGTTGTAGAATAATGCTTTTAATGATTGGATGATCTTCAGAAGTCACCTCGCCAAGCAAACAATGAACACAATGAACATCCAACAAAATCCAGCCAATAGAATGGTGAACGTCCAAAATAGGCACAAAACTCACTTGAATAGATTATGTTCGGAAGTCAACCCATCTAGTAGTTGTCTTTCCACTTTGTCCAAGTTTCACCAACCGTTTCTGTTTACTTTTTCTGTCTATGTGTCTGGTTAGCAGTTTCAAACCCTCTAAACATAGTAATTTGGAATCAGCATCCCAGGCAAGAATATTCAAAAACAACATGTTCTAACCAAAAGCCAGTTGCATTATGTCTATATATATATTATATTATATTATATTATAGTGCTCATATACAAATATATACTTTCGAGTGCATCGTAACCCTAGGGATGTGGGAAAAAAATCAAAGTTGGGTGTCACCTACCAACACAGATGATCAGGTTGGGACTTGGCATCACTGATTCTGGGATATCCAAAGAGGCTGGACTCACAAACCACAAAGAGCTGTACAGCCAATAAATGATATCTTCCAAGATACCAATGATGAAGTGTTGTTAATACTTAATATATAATTCATTATGGGTGTAAAATAGTTTTTTTGTGTTGCCTCAGGTTTGGGACTTTTTTTTGGCTTTCTTTCCCGGTACCATTTGCCTTGTATTTGCAACAGTTTGGAACTAGAACCTGTCGTTTTGCATGGTATTTGCTACATTTTGGCATGGTAACTTTGCATTTTCCATGGTATTTGCTATATTTGGCCATGTTTGCCTTCCATTTTGCATGGTATTTGTCATATTTTGGCATTTCAACCTCTCATTTGCATTTTGGTGCTTCAAACGTTCATGTGGGTCTCTTGAGGGTTCTTTAGGCTTTCATTTAGGGTTTCATTTAAGGTTCATTTAGGGTTTTATTTAGGGCTTCATTTGGGGTTTCATTTAGGGTTTCTTTAGGGTTCGGGTTTCTTTAGAGTTTCATTGAGGGTTTTTTCCGGTTTCATGTAGGGTCTCTTATCAGGATTTTTTATCAGGAGTTCAAAACGTTCAAATGGGTTTCTCTAGCGCTTCTTTAGGGTTTCATTTAGGGTTTCTTTAGGGTTTCAGTTTGGGTTTCATTTAGGGTCGAGGCTTACCGATCACAGCATGTCGACCTTGACAGCTGTGGCCTCGTAAATGGGAAGGCTAAGACATGCTAAGACATCCTAATCACCAGTTAGTGGCTTCAATCCATCAGCTAGTTCGATGATTTCCCAGTAAATCCCATTGAATTCCATGAAAACCGGAAGTTAGTCGTCCTCTGCCTGACCCAGATTCTTCATCTCCAACAGACAGACACTTTCCGCCGGAGACTGCAAGGCCTCACCAAAGAGATACTGCTTGGTGGTGACTTAACCATCTTGAAAAATGTTAGTCCTTGGGAAGGATTGCCCTCTGGTAAATTAACATAGACCCTGGCAGATAGGGGTTGGAAGATTAGTTTCCATTACAAATTGGTGATTTCCAAGGTCTATGTTTATTTACCATAGGGTAACCCATATATATATATATATATCCATATTGTTATGGAAAATAAAAAATGTTTGAAACCACCAGGATAGGACCCTGGTTGCGCTTCTGATATCTTCGATCTGGGAGGAGTGGTCATGATGCAGTTGCAAACCATGGCTGTCATAAAGGACCCCCCCAAAAAAAAACAGGTTGGTGGTTGACCTACCCCTCTGAAAAATATAAGTTCGTCAGTTGGGATGATAACATTCCCACTATATGGAAAGTCATAAAACTCATGTTCCAAACCACCAACCAGAAAATCTTGGAGTCAATGTGTTTTTCAAACATGTCCAGGCGCATAAATCTTGAGACGGAATCGTAGCATCATCGTCTTGAGAACTCCGGAACTCCGGGACGGATTGGGATGATCCGATGGTACTTGGAGCAGCATCTAACTCGATGGAACTTTCGTAAATGGCACAAGTACAGGAATCAGAGACCAACAAAAATCTGATTGGTGGTTTCAATCCCTCTGAAAAATATTAGTCAATTGGGATTATGGGAAAATAAAAAATGTTCCAAACCACCAACCAGCACAAGTACAGGAATCAGGGACCAACAAAAAATGGAATGACCCCCAAAAATGGATGCTTTGCTATGTGGTTAAGTGAGAAGGAGCCTCCACTGGCTTTAACTCCGACCCTAAAAAATCCGACCGTGTAGTTCTAGTTGCTATTCACCAGCTACATCCAGCTAGTGGAAAGTCCACACTCCACACTTTACATTCCACACTTTACACTCTACATTTTACGCTCTACACTCTATACTCCACACCTTAAACTTTACACTGTACACTCCTCACTCCACACTATACACTCCACACTTTACACTCCACACTCTACACTCTACACTTTACACTCCACCCTCTTCCGCATTCCACAGTCTACAGTGCACTGGTACGGTAACAGGGGAAAAATGTAGACTGTTCAAATGACTTGTTTCACAATAGTGTTCTACGTGACTGCATTCGAGTTCGTGGGCTGCATCTTGTTTATGTGTTCAACAGGCAACCATAACTTGACCGACACAAATCGCCTAGAAATGATTGTAGAATTTCCAACTCAGAAAAGTTTGGCCTTGGGTTTGTGGTCTTCTGAATTGAAAATCAATTAGATTGGGTAAAAACAGAAATGTTTCACCTTTGGTTGATCTTCCCAAAAATCCAAAAATCAAACACATCGAAGATCATCGAACAGCAGTTCAAAAACAATTTCAAACATCCTTTCCGGATCATTGTTTTCCAAAAAAAGTCCTAACCATTTTCAGTTCTCCAGGTCATTTTCCCTCTTTTCCCTCGGCGTCCACCTGTGCACTGAGCTGTTTCAGGGGTCGTTCCCGCTCCAAGGAGAGGATGCGGATGGTGTTGTCCACCCCTGCCGCGAAGGCGGGACTTTGGGAATTTCCATCGGAGATGGGATTTTTTTATATTTTTTTCAGGTTTTTTTTCATGAGGAATGAGAATCTCATGGGATATCACTGTGATGAAAAAAAACGACCACAAAGGCAAGTGGGGGTATAATGGTTGATCTATATATTTATGTCTGATTGGTGGTTTCATGTGAAATATATGCTTGGAAAATTGAGGATCAATCAAAATATGATCATATGGTTGAAAATCAAAGATACCGGAAATCACCAACCAGGTTTGCACATTCCCTGTGACTCCTAGCACATCATGATGAGATGTCGAGGTATCTCAAAGCTATACTATTCCACATTAAGATGATGAAACCAAATACCAGATGAACATCAGACATCATCAATCCAAATAAATATCACTGTGCAGTGTCTCGACTTTAAACCTTAAGAATGTTGACCCACCTCTCGCCCACCCCTCGGTATCATGTCACTTTTAAAAAGGCGCTGAAGCAAAGTCGAGTGGCTTGTCATCTTGACATGGCCTGACTCTGGTCTCCCCGTGCCACCAAGGTGCCAAAAAAAAAACAGAGGGACAACACCAGCTGTTCCGTAATTGGAGGGTCCCAGCTATTCCACCAGCAATGTTGCCACCATCATTTGATGTGGGAAAAAATTCCAGGGACCATATTAGTATATGTCAGCTATATCCCCAGTTCATGGTGGTTATATCTCCATTTTAATAGTTGCTGATTCACCATGACAGTTGACAGTATCCAACATTGACTACCTCCCCAAGTCTTGCTACTAATCCCTTCCCCATGATAGTAAATACCCCCTCAGAAACCCTGCTTTAGTATCATTGGATCTATTTATTCCAGGGCCATACCAAAAATCTAACATTAGCGGGGATGGGAGTACCAAGGAGTACCCGCGCTCCTTAATCACTCCTTCAACGGTCACTTGTAACACACCACAGGCCCTCCACTCCCTTTGGGAGAGACATTAGCGGGGCACAGGTACACGGCGAGCGGTAAATCATCGCAGCAGGGAAGTTTGGATGTTCGCAATTTCACCGTGAACCGTGCACTTGCAACATTCAACATTCTCCAAAGTTCAAACAATGGATATGCAAAATAGCTTTATCAGAAATAGTTATTTAGATACCTCTAATGACTGCATTTATCATAGTGTCTTGAAGAATCAATGACTTTATCGCCAGCTTCTGGTGAAGGCTGAACAGCCGAACCAGCCTCTGCCGGGGAAAATTACGCAGCCCGCCGCAGGGTCCGCAGGGTCATCGGCCATAAACCGAGCGGACTCGGGATGGTTTACGGCATTGGGTTTACCAGGTTTACCACAAAAAAAAGCCCGTCAACGAAACCAGCAGCCATTCAGTCCTTCAAAAAACATGGGTATTTCCTGACCTACATACTCAATACATATATATATATATAGCATTATATAGGGGTTTCCAAAATATGGTGGTACCCCCAAGTCATCCATTCATAGATGGATTTTCCATCACAAACCATCCAGCGAGCTTGGGGTATCCCCATTTATGGAAAACCCCCATATGAGAATAAGTAAGTTAATGGAATTTATACTTATGGCAAATCCCTATTTATGGAAAATCCTCATTTATGGTATAAACCCCATATACCATATGCCATAAATACTTAAGTAAGTTAATTCAACGTCGATTCCATTCTATTCCTATGCTCTTAGTGTTCATGTGCCCTGCCGGGTCCGATCCACCAACCCTCTCTGGGGATGTTTTTTGGCCTCACCTCTGGTAGGAATCCATGGGTTTTGGTACTTGGTTGGAAAAGGTGGACAAATTGTACCCCAAAGTGCTAACAGATTTCATGATTTCATGGCCTATTTGTTCAAATGAAAATCTGTGGCTCCTGGCCTCTCCCCAACCACTGTCCATCGATGACAATCTTCATGGCAATCCATGACTGTCCACGGTGAAATTGCCGAAAAAAACAATGTTTTGCTGTGGCATTGAAAACCTCTCAAAGCAATATGTTGATTTAACTATAGATATATAAATTAGATGTAGATTCGATTAAGTTTTAGATTTGATCAGATAGATAGGTAAATCAGTATACATCACATATGTTTAATAATGTTGTTGCTTTCCGAAGTCAAGGTTGTCAAGGGGAGCCAATGTAATAGCTACAACCCAGGTCAATTGGAGCCTTTCGATATGGATTGGTTCTTGGAAACTGGCTGGTTGTTGGTTGTTGCTTGTTGCAAAAAAATCTGGCGCCAACAGTTTTTGCGTACACCCAATGCAGAAAAAAAGGTTTGTGAATGACCAGTTGCGCCAAATGGTTTTGAGGCCGGTGCCATTCTTCTGACCGCAATTTCATGGTGTTCTAGTTGTTTTTGAATGGTTCCCGTAATGGAACTGCGAATTCAACATAGTTATCATATGTTATCATGGGTATAAAGAAAATACTATGGTAAATACCACACTTCTTTGCACAAGTGTCTTGGATGCAGTAAACAGCCACGCTTCATATGTCTTGAATGTCTTGTCGCTTAAATTCCCATTTTCGTTGTTGAAATACAAGTCCTCATTACATCCCCAGAATTCTAATACTTGGTCATTGAATCAATTTCTTGTTGCTATAGCATCTGCAAAAAATACCTGGTTATATCTGAGTACTCCTACATCCAGTTGTTCATCATCATCTCGACTACAAACAATTGACGTAGCTTCAAGATAATGAATCATTTTGAGACAGACCCATCCTATCAGTGATATTTCATTGTGTTGGTGAAGTCCCATTTCAACCCATCATATCCCTGTGTTCTACCGTATATACCCATTATATCCAGACTTTAGACGGTTTTTGGGCTAAACTGTTAAGGTAACCATGTTATCCGGCTGATATCAAACAAGAGTTCAATTCACTAACCAGAAAATAGTTGTTGTCACACGGCCGACGACTGGGTAATGATTCAACTTACTCATGATTCCACTGACGTGGAAAAGATGAGGTCATTGTAATCTATTCTAATTCATCCAAATATAGTTCATTATATCACCATGAAATTTCCATATTTGCTAGGTAAATCCCATAAGATTACCATGATATCTATCCCATTAAATCCATATAATATTGTTGATGGCTAGATCACCATCAAATCACCATATGTTTTGGCTAAATCCCCATTAAATCACCATGTTTCTTGGCTAAGTCCCCATTAAATCACCATGTTTCTTGATTCAATTGCAGTAGAATCACCATGTTTTTCTTGGCTACCCTCTGGTAATTTAACATAGCTATGGAAAATCACCATATTTAATGGGAAAAACCACTATAAAATGGCCATTTTCAATAGCTATGTTAATTTACCAGAGGGTAAATTCATTGAAATGATGCCATGAAAAATCACCATTTCTCCGAAATCCCAAATCGCCCTCGGCCATAGCTCGGCTAAACGATGCCCAGCTGAGTCCTCAAGCGACAGAGTTTCTGGTCCTCCGCGTTGGGCAGGTGCACGTCCTCGGATGACCAACGACTGTCGTACAGAGGTGACGAACTAAATAGATGACATATATTTATATGTGTTTGACAATATACTATTAATATATATGGTTAATATATGGTTAATATATTTATCATCTGGTTGGTGGGGTAGGTCAACCCCAACCGAAAACCACCAACTTTTTAGTGGGTAAATCAACTATAAATGGTTATTTTCAATAGCTATGTTCAATAGCTATGTGTGTTTGACACTATATAACATACCATTGGTTGGTAATATACTATTAATATTAATTGTTAATATGAATGGGTAATTTGAGCTAGCACATACTCACTGGTTTTATCACTATATCTGGTTGGTGGTTGACCTACCCCTCTGAAAAATGATGGAGTGAACGTCAGTTGGGATGATGACATTCCCAATATATGGAAAAAAATGTTCCAAATCACCAAGGAGATACTGGTTGATTTATAATCATATATCTATAAATAGATGAGTTATATATAGATATTCGATTACATATGTGTACTAGATATATGAGTTATATATAGATATTTGATGACATATTTATCTGGTTGGTTGTGCAATAACCATCTTGAAAAATATGAGTTCGTCAATGGGAAGGATGACATCCCATATATGAAATGGAAAAAAAAAAACATGTTCCAAAGCACCGACCAGTTATATGTGTTTGACACTATATATATCTAGTACACATCATATCTATTGTATGTGACAGATTTTTGTGTCATCAAATATATGTATTTCAATGTGATCAGAATGACTAACAAGAGTTAAGAATGGTTAATGTTAACTTATACCAACCTTAACCATTCGCCTTTTTAATGTTAAACTAACATTAACCATTTCAATGCTAGGGGTTAAGAATGGCTAATGTTAACTTACATCAACATGAGCTTATGTGGTGGCCTGGGTTGGTGATTTGGGGGTTAACAATTAACAATGCTTGATGTTCAATAAATAATCGTCAACCCCCCAAAAAATAATCATGAATGATAGTTGATGATAGCTAATGATACTTAATAATAGTTAACGGTATTTAAAGATAGGTTAATGACAGTTAATTATAGTTAATGATAGGAAATAATAGTTAATGAAAGAGAATGAAAGTTATTGATAGATAGTTAATGATAGTGAATGATAGTTAATGATAGAGAATGATAGGAAATTATAGTTAGTGAAAGATAATGATAGTTATTGATAGATAATGATAGTTAATGATAGTTCATGATAGTCAATGATGGATAGTTATTAATGGTTAATGGTAGTAATGATGAATGATGTCGACATCAGAATGATTAAACACGGGTTGATAATGGTTGATGTTCACATATGTATAATTAAATATGATATATGATATATGATATATGATATATCATATATGATATATGATTATGATTATATGATATATATATATATGTTAATGATCATGTACATGTCATAGTAGTGATCTAATTCACATCCCCATTTCACTGCGAACTCCTGATCTGTGCTGATTGCTCCTTCAATATGTTCGTTTTCCGAGGCTCGCTGGATAAGAATCCCGCGTCGTTTTCCTGCTTCCTCGCCAGCAGCTTAGGCTTTTCGTCCCACCTGGGGTTATTTTCGGTGAGGCATCGACCATCGAAGATGGAAAGGAGGTAGAAGCAACAAGAAACACTCCAACGAATATCCAATGGGTAGAAAAATAAACCTGTGATATCCGGATTGATATCATAATAGATCCTCATATTAGTGTGGTTTCATGGCGGCAGTGTATTTTATAGCATGGTTTCTGGGAGGAGTAAGAAAATGGTTCTTAGAAAAAAAAAACAAAAAAACTCCGAACATTCCCTTAAAAGAATATCTGAAGCCCTTCCCCCTAAAAGTTTTTAGGCCCAGCCAGAGTCCCAACAGCCAGGGAAGTCACAACCGCCAGGACGCTGATGCGCCAGTAGACTAGCGCCAGGTTAGTTGAACATGGAGAAAAATCATGCTCCCTACATAGAGATAGGTGAACAAATTGATATGATAGATGGCAAACTAGCATCAATTAACTATCATTAACTATCCTTAACTATCCTTATAACTTATAGCTATCATTAACTATCATTCACTATCATTAACTAAGGATTTCCTGCTGGTGATGCTCCTGTCCTTGTCAAACTCGAGCTGTGGTTTGTCCATTTGGAGCATCCAAAGCCATAGATTCCGAGCGTGGGCTAGTTTTGGCTAGCTGCTAGCTGTGTGGTTCAAATGTTTGATACCATAAATTTTACCCATTAAAAATGGTGGATCTTTCCATAGTTATGTGGCTGTTTACCAGAGGGTATATAAGGTTATTATCATTACTGTACTAGACCACAGTCCCTGGTTGGTGGTTGACCTACCCCTCTGAAAAATATGGAAAGTCAATGGGAAGGATTCTCCCATATATAATGGAAAAACAAATGTTTGAAACCCATTATTCCAATATATGGAAAAATCAAACATGTTTGAAACCACCAACCAGATACGTATAAATTTCGCCGGTGAGAATGGAATAATTTGAGTCAGCTAAATATCCTGCCGGAAGCCCCTTGCAGTTTATCCCCATGTTTGTTGACCCCCTCCAGTCTTTAGGACTTTAGGATACTTTCGGCCATCGGCCATGTCTGGTGTAAACCCCATTGCCATGGACATCTACAAATTCAGTTCCCTATGGTTGGTGATTTCCGCCATTTCTAGCATCTATCATTCTCCACCTGGCCTCCAAGGTTCAATGAGCTGTAGAGCGCCTGCACCCGGTGCTTTCAGCCGTTTAGATGTCACAAGTAGGTGGCGGTGATTAAGACATGGGCAATTCAGCGCACCGAAAGAATACTCATGGGACTTTCACCGAGAAAAAATTGGACCCAAAACAAACAAATTGGTGATTGACCTACAAAAAAGATCAAAAAGGTTGTAGTTTTTTTTGGGAGTGTCTCTTGAAAAAACACAACCATCACCGAGGAAAACATGACGCCGAAAATCTGGCAAATACAAGCGATATGAATCTATGAAAAGTGTTTTTTTTCTAGCAAAAGTGGGTGTCTTTACCGATGAATCAGGTGTTGAGATCCCATGATGACCATGATTTGTCCACCACAAAATAGGACGACAAAACGCAAATTGAAAGTCAACCCTTGGGGGGTTCAGCAATCAAAATACAATATTACTGATGCATGTACTTCAATTACATAACCAGCAAACAACGGTGATTCATTTCTCCAACCAAATATCGAACTCGTGGTTTTCCAATGTGAAGGCCGCAACTATTTGGGTTGTACCACCTATCTTGGGCATAAAGCACAACTCTACAGTATCTCTAGACATTTCGAAGTGAAATGCATGTCCCCAAGGAGTCTGCCCTTTTGTTCAGGGCGCTGGGTCGTGCAAACACAACAAAGAAAACACCCCCAGCATCAACTGTTGCGGGCACTTGGCGCAGTAGGCCTTGTGCTGATTTACATGTTTGACACCAGTTTCCCTTGTTTAGTTCCCCACGTCTTGGTATGGGGTTCTTGTTTTTGCTTCTGCACTCCCACCTCCGGCCCTCCTCCTCCTGCCTCCTCCTCCTACAACTTGCCCACACACAACTTGTCCACACACAATTTGCTCACACACAACTTGTCCACACACAACTTGCTCACACACAACTTGTCCACACACAATTTGCTCACACACAACTTGTCCACACACAATTTGCTCACACACAACTTGTCCACACACAATTTGCTCACACACAACTTGTCCACACACAACTTGCTCACACACAACTTGCTCACACACAACCTGCTCGCACACAACTTCTTCACACACAACTTGTCCACAAACAACTTGCTCACACACAACTTGCTCACACACAACTTGTCAACACACAACTTGTCCTCACACAGCTTGTCCACACACACACACCCTACACCTTGCCCACACACACAACTTGTCCACACACAATTTGCTCACACACAACTTGTCCACACACAACTTGCTCACACACAACTTGCCCACACACAACTTGCTCACACACAACTTGCTCACACACAACTTCTCCACACAACTTGTGCGCACACAACTTGACATTCACCTTCACTTTGCGTGGCAGGCGTGGCACTGATGGCGCTGGCGCGCTTCGTTCCCAGATGACGCCGTGGACGCCGCGGCTTTTTGCGTGGCAGGCAAGGCACTCGGCGACATGGACGTGCATCCTGCGTGGCAGGCGTGGGACTTGGTGACATCGACCGTCACTTTGCGTGGCAGGCGTGGCACTGATGGCATTGGACTGGCTCTGGTGGCGCGCTTGGTTCCCAGATGATGCCGTGGACGCCACGGCTTTTTGCGTGGCAGGCAAGGCACTCGGCGACATGGACGTGCATCCTGCGTGGCAGGCGTGGGACTTGGTGACATCGACCGTCACTTTGCGTGGCAGGCGTGGCACTGATGGCACTGGACTGGCTCTGGTGGCGTGCTTGGTTCCCAAATGACGCCGTGGACGCCGCGGCTCTTTGCATGGCAGGCATGGCACTTGGCGACATCGACGTGCATCCTGCGTGGCAGGCGTGGGACTTGGTGACATCGACCGTCACTTTGCGTCAGGCGTGGCACTGATGGCACTGGGCTGGCTCTGGTGGCGCGCTTGGTTCCCAGATGACTTGGCGACATCGACGTGTATCCTGCGTGGCAGGCGTGGGACTTGGTGACATCTACCTTCGTTTCAGGTGGCAGGCGTGGCACTTCTGGCACTTCTGGCACTGGGCTGGTTTTAGTGGCACGCTTGTCCACACACACCTTGTCCACACACAACTTGTCACAACCTGTCCACACAACTTGTCGACATACATTTGTTGCACATGCCAATCCTTCACCATCTCTTTTCTCTTTCCCGCATTTCCCATCCCATCTTTACCTTTCTTTTGCCAGTTATTGGAAGAAGTTGACATGTGGGGTTATCCGGTCCTTTAATTTTTTTTTGGTGCATGTTTCTGTTCCAACTGTGTTGTGTGGACTAGCTTCCCGGTTGCTTGCACGTCCCCTGGTGTTGAATATGTCCCAAATGTTCTTGGTTGCATATATACTTGCATATCCATCATACCCCATCCTTGTTGATAACACGCCCCTGTGTTAACGTCATCTTCACCAGTTTCGTTTTTACAATCAGACCATTCAGAATGGCCTTAATACCTACTTCGCTGGGTCACTTCATCGGCAGCTTAATACTCCCAAGGAGGTCACTTCACAGCAGCTTTACGCTGGTTTTTCGGTCATTCACATCATGGTACCACCTGAAAAAATACACGACATGTACCATTCCCTAGTGGTTGGTTTCCATCACAGGCCCAGAATTTTTCGCCATATGTCATCCTCAATCTTTTAACACGAGTTTATGTGTTTCTGCGCATTTTTTTAGTCTCCGAATATGGAAACAACACATCGCTGCCCTCTGGTAATTCAACATGGCTATGGAAAATGGCTCAATTTAGAGGCTTACCTACCAAACATGATGGTTTTTCATAGCTATGTTGGTTATGTGTATATATATATATATGTATACACGTATACGTGGCAGGCTCTATATTATTGTTTAGGTGCGGCGTCCCTTGTAAGTTAGGACGTCCCCTATCGGCCCTATCGTTATGCTTATATATCCATTAACCTATATATATATGCATTATATAACATTATCTATCCATTATCTATCCATTATATATCCATTATGTTTAATCCCCGCTATCTCCCCATGAACATATCCCCGACAATAGATGATCATGAATCATGTTGAATCCCACCTGACTGCAGTGTCAGCGGAGTGGCCTTGGCAGCGGTCACCTTCATGGAAATGGTCGTGTTTTTTTTGTAGTTTCATGGGGAAAATGGTTACCCTCTGGTAAACTAACATAGCTATGGAAAATCACAATTTTCAATGGGGAAATTCACTATAAATGGTGATTTTCCATAGCTATGTTCGTTTACCAGAGGGTATGCGAAATGACGTGGTTTAATAATGAATCTTTGTTTTTTAATGGTAAGCTGGTAAGTAAGATGTGCCATATCTTCCCAGTTTCTGGATATTCGAATTTCCATTTAAAACATGTTAATGTAAATAAAGGCATGTCCGGAACTGAAACCATAATTTCAACGTTGTAAATGAGATCCACTGGATGTACAAAAGTGGCTCCAATGGGGTAGCATCTGTGGGTTTGTAACCCCCAGTAAGTACTCTCTGGCAAGTTGGGAAATCCCTATAACTGGGAAAATCATTTGTAAACGGAGGATTTTTCAGCACACCATGTTTGATTACCACAGGGTAACAAGTTCGATATATCATGATATATCTACCAAAAAACATAAAGGGGGTTATAAACTACTTCACATCATATATCTACAGAATTCTACAGATAAATATCTTATTAAATGGTGATATCATATTTACCATAAACCACAAGTTCAATCTCAGCTCCTGCCAGCTTGACAGCATAGCAGCCATCCCTCGGCCAGGGCCCTTTGAGGTTCCGACGGTGCCCTTGGAGAGTTTCGGCACCAAAGTCAACTCATGGCCGTCGAAAATGCCAAGCTCCTGCGCCGGCTCCAAACATATGCGCGAATCAATTTGGATCATCCCAAAATGCGGTTTGCAAAAGAAACAAATGGCTGAAACCGCGAATTTATATCTAATTCATATCCTCCTGGATTTTTTAATCAGAAACTAACTGTTGGATGATGCTGCTGTATAGTTGGATGTCCATCCCCATCTAAATTTGGAACTTCTTCACTTCGGTGTTGTCATCCAATTTCTAGGTTTCACCATAAAGGACATCCACGTTTTACGTTAGGGTTGAAAAGGGGTGATTTCACCACTGCTGCTTTGCTTGTACGCCAACTAACACTAACAACGGCTACTGAGGGGTTGAATACGAAAAACAAGTGGAACCACCAAGCCAGTCATCTAAAACATCGAAAGAAAGGTTTACTGGTTTTAAAGCACTATAAATTCAGGGGAAACCACATTTCTTTCATGTGCACCTTCAAGGTGCCGCTGGGTCGAATGATGCGCTTCTGGTGGATCCTTGGCCAATTTTTTTGGGTCTGTGGGTGTCATATATCCTACTGGTGCCCCAGTGAGTATTGGATTTAAAGAACAGGGAAAATTATTGAAATGTTGAGGCTGTGTGCACCAACGAATGAACACATGGTTCTGGAGATGCCAATGAAGTGACAGGAAAGAATCAGCGCACGACGGGCTGAATGAACCAAAGAATCCATGAGGCAATACATCAACGAATCAACAAACCACTGAATCAGAACAAATAAATGAAAGAATGAATGAAGTGAGTTACTGTCTCTTTGTTGGGCTACTTCTTCAGTGAGCGACCTCTTCGCTGAGGTTCTTTTTTCCAGCTACTTCTTCTCCGACTTTTGTCAACTGCCTCCCAGCTCTACTGTCTCCTGTACTTTCCGCAACCCAAGTCTTCTCTTCGCGGCAAGGGGCTCACTTTGGACATCAATTCGAACTCACTTCCGGCATAAATGTTCGAGGTTCACTTTGGCCATAAAAGAGCTCACTTTGCGCATAAATGGGATCACTTTGGGCATAAACGGGATCACTTTTTGGGCATAAATGAGATCACTTTGGGCATAAATGGGATCACTTTGGGCATATAAATGGGATCACTTTGGGCATAAATGGGATCACTTTGGGCATAAACGGGAATCCTTTAGGATTTCTTTGGGGTTTCTTTCGGGTTCCCTTGCCTTCACTTCCAACACCCATTTTGGACTCACTTCCAACACCGCCTCACTTCCAACACCCAGAACTAACTCACTACCAACACCCAAACGCAACTCAATTCCAACGCAAAACCCCATTTTCGGCGTCGGAGGCGAGACAACTTCACTACTTATCATAGGAACTCAGGTATGCCCATACACAACAATACCTTGCAGTTTGTTTGGGTGTTGCTGCAAGTAATGTAACAAGGGACATGACACCTCTAGGGTTTGTATGTTGTTGTGCTTAGTGTAAGAAGAGACACGACACCTTTAGTTTATATGTTTTTGTAAGAAGAGCCACGACACCTTTAGGGTTTATATGTTGTTACACTCTTGAGGAATTCTATGTTGTTGCGTGCAATGTAACAAGGGACATGACACCTTTACGGTTTACATGTTGTTAATGTAAGAAGAGCCACGACACCTTTCGGGTTTTTATATTGTCGCAATTGATGTTACCAGGGAAATGACACCTTCAGGGTTTATATGTTGTTTATATATATGTGTGTGTGTTGTTACAGTTAATGTAAGAAGAGCCACGGCACCTTTAGGGTTTATATATTGTTGCACGACGTGTAACGAGGGACATGACACCTTTAGGGTTTGTATATTGGTGCACTTAATGTAAGAAGAGCCACGACACATTCAGGGTTTTAATGTTGTTGCACCTTAATGTATAAGAAAAACCACGACACCTTTAGGGTTTATATGTTGTTGCGCTTAATGTAAGAGAAACCTCAGTTGCATTATGGCACGCCGTAATAGTTCCTGGCTCTTGGGTCTATTAATTCCCTGTAGCAAACATGGGATGCAACCCGTTTATGGCAACCCTACACGGCGGAGATGTATCCACTTGACGCCCGAAGCGAGCCAAAATTTACGCCCGAAGCGAACCCCCGCCCTCTCTTCGCGCAGTCAGCGCAATGCGATTTGCAACCTCCAGCTGCAATTCCGCTTTTTGCGCAGCTGTTACAATGCGTCTAGAAACCCCAGCTGCAATCCCGCATAGCAAGAGCGTCGCAGTATCACTAACGCTTTCCTGCACACAGCCGTGCCAATGGGCTGTTGCATTTGCAAACCCACATAGCAGAAGCTTCGCACCAAATCGATCAACATTCGCGCAGCGTTAACGCGGACTTTTTTGAAGTCTAGTCTGCGGCTGTCAGTTTTTATTAGCCATTTTTGGTGAAACCTCATGCACTGGTGCACATTTTGCCGATTGCCGAACTCATCTTCCAAAAATGCTCCAAACGCGACAGGCTGTTAGCTTTGTGAGGTGCAAACCGAGCTCTCGCTACAGTTCTGTGCGCTTTTCGTCGACAACTTTCCCAGATCGAGCTGCGGAACCGCGGAAGCAGAGCATGGGCAACCTCAAGAGCCACATCACCCGAACAAAACACAAGGTTTCGCGCTCGGGAATGTCATCACCCGTGAATTCACACGCTCCGAACTACTACACTTCCCAACTACTTGATGATGCATGGGGTTGACATGATGATGCGGTTGGCATGATGATGGGGTTGACAATGGTTGGGTTGATATGATGGTGTGAATGCTAACCATGACCATCGTCCGTAAGTCGGAAGTTGTCTAGCTAAACACTAAACTTCCTCGGATTATGCTTATTCTTTTACCCCACGAACTAACCATTATGCCATAATTTGCCAATTATTGACTTAATTACTGATACATCTACCAAAAACCCAGCACTTAACCCAATTATAACTCTGGAAACCATCTGAGCTAACTCCTTGCAGTCATATCCTCAGTTGTTCTGGCGAAATCTTAATTTCGTGGGAAAAATCACCCTTTGATTGGTTGTTTCAACATGAACATCCTGTTGCTGGGGCGAAGCAAACAGAAAGAGCAGACACGTCGGGACACTTCGCACGCCCACCAAGCTGCAAGAGCGAATTTTGACAGCCTCCCCTCTGTTCAACTTTGTCGGCATGCAGCAACCGTGCAGAACTGTCATGGAAACAAGAAGCAAAAACAAAACACCGACTCACAGGGATAGGGTTAGAGTTTATACAGTTTACACGTGTCCAGATCCTATAGCTGGTTGGGTTCGATGCATGAAAGACTTGGTGATCACTTCCGTGGCACAATCTTTGTCCCCTTTATCATTTTGCTGGGCTGAACAACTCCATATACCGGTTTGCGCATGTGATGTCCTCTGACTCGAATCTAAAAACACAATCAGCAAGAGAAGATAATACTGACGACAAAAGCGCTGGAAATACACAAACATCACTGAATTCGTGTCGCGCAAGCTCCACCTCTAAAAGCAATGCGTATGTGTATATATATATATATATACATATGTCTGTGCATGTATGTATATATATATATATCAACAAATATGAATGTATCTCTATATATATATATGAATATAAATATGCATATATATATATGTACATGTATATATATATACACATATTATATATATATATATATTATTATATCTATATATAAATACATATGTAAATATATTCAACTGATTTCAAATGTAGATACATATCGACCTATCTATCTATCTATCTATCTACCTATCTGTCTGTCTATCCATCCATTCATCTCCATCTCTCTACCAATCTCTCCACCCACCCATCCATCCAGTCTAAATCTATCTACATCTATCTAAATATTTCTACATCTACCTAAATCTATCTAAATCTATCTATATCTATCTCTAATTCTATATCTAACTCTATCGATCAATCTCTCTGTCTATCTATCTCTCTGTCTGCCTATCTGTCTCTCTATCTAAAGATGATCTGGAGAACTGAAGTTGAGGATGGCTGTGACCCTAAAAACTTCGTGCCTTTTTGAGAAAAATTGAGAAACTGAAACGCATATTTTGATATACACATATTATAGATTGTTATAAAACAATGCTTTTAATGATTGGATGATCTTCAGAAGTCACCTCACCAAACAAATAATGAACACAATGAACATCCAACAAAATCCAGCCAATAGAATGGTGAACGTCTAAAATAGGCACAAAACTCACTTGAATAGATGATGTCCGGAAGTCAACTCATCTAGTAGTTTTTGTCCACTTTGTCCAAGTTTCACCAACCGTTTCTGTTTACTTGTTCTGTCTATGTGTCTGGTTAATAGTTTCAAACCCTCCAACATAGTAATTTGGAATCAGCATCCCAGGCAAGAATAATAAAAAACAACATGTTGTTCTAACCAAAAGCCAGGTACAATATGTCTATATATATATATTATAGTACTCATATACAAATATAATATATACTTTCCAGTGCATCGTAACCCTAGGGATGTGGGGAAAAAATCAAAGTTGGGTGTCACCTACCAACACAGATGATTAGGTTGGGACTTGGCATCACGGTTTCTGGGACATTCAAAGAGACTGGACCCACAAACCACGAAGAGCGGAAAACAGCCAATAGATGATGTCTTCCAAGATACCAATGATGAAGTGGTGTTACTACTTCATATATAATTCATTATTTCTTTTCATTTCAGTTCATCAATGGAAATTCCAGGATCCTAAACTGGATGTACGTTAGTACCATATTTTTGGCCATATTTTGTCGGGATATCCAATTTAGGATCCTGAAATTCCCATTGAGTTCATTTCATACAACCTGATGAGCCTTCCATCGACAGAAAGCTCCAGAAAGACGATGGCCGACTCTCGTCGGTCTGAAGGAGTTGAGAAAAAACTCTTTGAGCCAATAATTACTTAAGGACCATTTTTGGGCTGTCAGGATTTGCAATAGATAATAACTATAGAGGCATCCTATAGATAGTATTATCCCACTATAGTATACTATAGTGATTTCATCCACATTACAATCCACATTATAAATCAAAACATACAACTTTAGGCAGCAAAATGCAAATATTTAATAAAAACATGTTTGACCAATCAAAATGCACCAGGTCAAGCTGAATTTAAGAGCAATGATTTGGAACATGTGACCTCAGGTAACTACAAGCTGAAACATCCCTTTCAAATGAAACTGTGCCATAAGTTATATGTATATCTACATCTTTGCATACAGAATAATTGGTGGTTATATCCCATCCCCGCTAGTTCTTCCCCCGTAAAATCCCCCAATCCAACAGGTTCGTCTGAAACTATGGGCAAAAAAACAAGTCCGTCCACTGGTGGGTCATGTGGGTCATAATTTCACTATTGGATGGCCATAAGTTTGGGGTATACACCAATTTCAAGCCACACCCATATAGTTGTCGCTGGTTGTATACCCCAATTAAGTCTCCTCAAATCCCATTAATTCCCACTAAAATCCCGTGAATTCCCATTAATCCCCATTAAACTCAGTCACTTTTCCCTCTGCCCAAGCATCAGCCGTTGATTGCGGCGCGGAATCTTCGTCAGCGACTCAATGACGGCGGTCAGGCACAGCGGCGATCGGTCACTGGGCCCCATGGACGGCACCGAAGTCGGCGGCCCAGGCCTGGGGCGCAGGGCACCAAAATCTTCCGATTTAATATGGGGAATATTACTACAATGTGAGGCCCCCAAGATAGCTAAGTTGGTTTATAATCCAATAACTATGGTTTATGGTACTTATAACTATAGTTACTGGGGCTTATAAACCAACTTATAACTGGGGGGCCTCACATTGTATTTAATAATCGACAGTGGAATGTTGCTTGTATTCTATGATATGTTGGATGATATGCTGGTTCACCTGGCTGTTCATATGCTGATATTCATCCCAATATATAATCTGGTTGGTGGTTTCAACCCTTCTGAAAAATATGAAAGTCAGTTGGGATGATTATTCCCAATATACGAGAATGTTCCAAACAACCAACCAGCAATTGACAGTGGAATGCTGCTTATATTTTCTGAAATTATGATTCTATTCTCAGTATATTTTCTCTTATCGTTCCTCATGTTGCATCACTATTGAAGTGGGATTCCCGTTATAGACAAAACCATGTAATTATTGATGCAACATATATCTTAGAATGGATATACGACTGAACAATCGAGGAATAAAAAAGGAGGCAAAATTTGGCTCAACCTTTGGCAGGGGAAACCTCTGACAACGTATCAACTACCTCAGTCTAAACAGGGAGCTGGTCAATGGGGGTACATCCGAGCAATCACCATGATATAACCCAGTTGTATATGGGTTATGGGTTATATATAATTGTATATATATGGAGTTGTATAAGGTTATATAAACACTTAGGAACTCAGATGCACATCTAGGTGCGAGCGGCACATTCCGTATCCCGTCTTCATACCATGACTTCCCGCTCTCTCGGTGACCCCGCTGTGTTAGGTTCTGAGTTTGACACTTCAAAGTGGCTACCCTTTGGTCAAACATGGCAAAGGAAATCCTCACCTAAAATTTCCCTTGATGATGTTCTCATTGAAATGCCTATAGAAATCATGGTTTATTACGTGAGAAAACTCCAGCCAGACATCTTCAGCCACCAGATGCTCGCGACCACTGTCAAATCATGCCGACACCAGCAACACCATGGGCAACATACTCAAACAATGACTAGCATCTAGACACAGACCGTCTATATACTTGAAGACAGCTAATGTTCAGAACATAATTTCGTGACCATATGGCTACTACATGGGTCTGACCAAAAATAGGGGATACTCCGAAATTGCAATTTCAACTCCAAAATTCAGCACCTATTTCTAAGCAGACCCATTTATCATCCAAATTATCTTCATAGAATCCATCGATTGTGATTTCTATGCTCTATCTCGATAAGCAATTAATGATCACCATTATGCCAACTACAAACCCATAAGGGTATGGGTCGCAGATACTGACGTTTGATCATTGGAACCCTGACTTGACGCATTCCCGTTTTCGAGAAATGATGTCATTGCCCATCTCAGACACCTTGCATCCACCGGTTGGTCCACCCCTTTTTTTGATACTGCATTCCCCATATTTACAATTGTTCGTGGTTAGATTCTAATGTTTATTGGTTAAATCCTTTTTCCCCCTTTCATTGTTCAAAGCTAAATGGTTTCGTATCTCATAGTTATAGGGTTTTATTTATGCTAACATTCATCATTTTTTATTGATCAATAATTTCCCACCAGGATAAAAACTATAGCTAAATTACTTATTTATCCTGGGATTTTCAATTGATCCTATATTGCCAGGGTTCTCCTTCATTTTTCATAGCTAGTTTTTCCCAGGTTTTCCCAAGGATTCACCGTGCTTCCCAGGGACGCTCCCAGTAGACGTTCCAAGGCAATACTGGCCTTCCGCCGTGGCCTCAACGCTGGGGTTCTTCACCATGTATCTGGGTATTACACACATATATATATATATGTAATATTACAATCATATTACAACATATTCCATTATATTGATAGTATCAACTATTTCCAATGTATATATATATATATATTAGTAAATATATTACTAGATCCAAATGACCATGATCTTTTATTACATATACCCTCTGGTAAACTAACATAGCCATGGTATAGATGACCCATAGAAATAGATGGTTTACCTATTACAAATGGTGATTTTTCATGGTTATGTTAAATAACCAGAGGGTATATGTAATAAAAGATCATGGACATTTGGATCTAGTAATATATATATATATACACTAATTAATATATATATATATATACACTGGAAATAACTGATATTATGTATATAATGGAATATGTTGTAATATGATTGTAATATTATATATATATATATATGAATAATGTAAATAACCAATCATAACTAACCCCCAGTCATCACCATGTTTAAAGGTGGTAGGTTTAGCTGCTGATGATGATGATAATGATGATAATGATCCCGTCAAACTCTTCCAGAAGCGGGGCAAATGGTGGGAGTTGATCGTATGATTACCATTCCCAAACGGGTTGTTTATTATTGTTTCAGTTTCACTCTCATTATACATATCTATATATATATATATAGCTTATTGTAAATGTACATATCTGTGGTCACCCCCCACGGTTGAACCTACCTTTACAAATATATTTTGTGGTATTTGCAGCAAAACAAACTATGATTTGGTTGTCCAGCTTTTTGTGTGTGTATATTGAATATGTCTAATCTATATATATATATATATAGTGTCGACAGATATATATATATATAACATATTATGTGAGTAAAATGTGATAGATGAGAAATAATTGTGCATTACAATCCCAATTGTTCAGAAACCGATATGATTTACGCATTGTACCGGTTCCATTCGAGTGACAAAGCCATGGGATGATTCTCCAGGAAGAGGCCAAACCATGGGATGGAGGTGGTCTTTTAATTTCGGAAGGGATTTTCCCATGTTTTCGTTGGCAAAGATCCGAACAAAAATGGATTGGAAAAAAGATCCGCAAAAAAAAACTAACTTAAGGATACTTGAGGGCAAAAGATGGGCAACCAGTTGCAACTGCGGTCGCAAATTCGGGATGATGAAGCACATCACCAACAAAAATATTCAGTTTCTGGAATATTTTTTCCCGAGAGCGTCTGAGCGAAGGGTTCTTCTAATAGTGGGGGTCTGTCAAACATTTTCACATATTCACATCTTCACATAACATCTTCAAGTCTTTACATCTTCCCATCTTCACATCTTCTCATCTTCACACCTGTTCATCTTCACATCTTCTCATCTTCACATCTGTTCATCTTCACATCTTTTCATCTTCACATCTGTTCATCTTCACATCTTGTCATCTTCACATCCTCACATCTTCTCATCTTCACATCTGCTCGTCTTCTCATCTTCACATCTTTACATTCTCTCTTGCCCTCTTGCTCTTTTGCCCTCTTGCATCTTCTCGTCTTCAGCTCACATCTTCACATCTTCTCATCTTCACATCTTCTCATCTTCACATCTTCACATCCTCACATCTTCACATTCTCTCTTGCCCTCTTGCTCTCTTGCCCTCTTGCTCTCTGCTTCTTTTCCATTTCTCTCTTGAAGGCGCGGGGCAGTGCCAACGAGACGGCACGAAACGCAACCCTTTCGCACGAAATGAGGTTCGATCGCCAAAAACTGAGGTAAATTTGCGATTTCTCTTGTCCGTGCGCAACCCTTTCGCACGAAATGAGGTTCGATCGCCAAAAACTGAAGTAAAATGTTCGATTTCACGCATTCTTTCGCAACGCTTCTCTTCTGTGTGTAAAAGCTGTCTGTGTGTAAAAGTCTCTGTGTGTAAAAGCATCTTTGCATCAAAGCGTCTGTGTAAAATCGTATGTGTAAAATGGTCTGTGCGTAAAAGTGTCTGTGTTGAAAGGAGTCTGTGTGTAAAAGCGTCTGTGTGTAAAAGTGTCTGTGTGTAAAAGTGTCTGTGTGTAAAAGCGTATGTGTGTAAAGACGTTTGTGTCTAAAAGCGTCTGTGTGTAAAACTGTCTGTGTGTAAAGACGTTTGTGTCTAAAAGCGTCTGTATGTAAAAGTGTCTGTGTTTAAACGCGTCTGTGTGTAAAAGCTTTGTTTAAAAGCGTCTGTGTGTAAAAGCTTCCGTGTGTAAAAGCTTCTGTGTGTGTGCAAACTTCTTGGTGTAAGAGCTTCTGTGTGTAAACGCGTCTTTGTGTAAAAGCGTCTGTATGTAAAAGCGTCTGTATGTAAAAGCATCTGTGTGCAAAAGCGTTTGTGTGTAAAAGTCTCTGTCTGCAAAAGCGTCTGTCTGTAAAAAGTTCTGTGTGTGAAAAACTATACGAAAGATACGATGCAAACTATTGTACTTGTAATATATTGTCTTGATACTACTTTTCTCATCTGCCTATATTACATCTTTAATATTTTGTCTTGTAATATAGTGTCTCCATACTTACTAACATCAGAAGACTCTGCTCCTCTACGCTCTCGGGCCATCCGTCGTCTAGTTTCCTTGGAAAAGGCCTCAGGGTCTTCTGTTGACGCAAAGCTTGGGCAGCTTCCTCTGCTTCCTCGGTGAGGTGGAAAACGTGTCCGGTTTCTTGAAAGGAGAATGATCTACCAATATTGGGTTTTCCACATCTATGTCACTTAAAATATATGGTTTTGTTATTTCCAATGATTGTGACAACTCCGTTGATGGTGGGTTAAAGAATTCCACATCAAGTTCTAAGAGTTTACTGGAGGGCAACTACTTTGCAGCTGTTTACATATTTATACAAGATATTGTGGGTATGAGTCAAACTTGGATACCCAAAAAACATGGTGGCGGCGTCTCTAAGAGGCCTGCGCCGGCACCAAAAACATAAACAGTTCATATTAAAAGTAGACTCAAAAATGTGATCCCCTGGATCTGAAATTTTGACAATCTGGGATACCTCCTGTGATGTGAAGAACGGTTTCGCGAAAAATCGTGGAATGCTCGACAAGGTCTGAAAATTGAGACCAGTGATTGATAGCTGCAAGCATGTAGGTGCTGCGACAGATGAAAGAGAAACTGACTTACACTTCTCGATTTAAACAGTTTCAAGTTGAACACTTGTGACATCGATTCAACTTTGTTAACAGATCCTGGTGTTTAACAACCGGTCGTCAACAAAACATAGCACAGCGCAGTTAAACGCATCGGAGAAGCAGCAGACCCAGCAGGAATTAACAAGCTGCTTGGTCAAACAGCTGTAAAAACATATGAGCTCCGGTCAAAATATTTGACATCTCAGTAGTTACAATCCCATATGCTCCATATATGGAATATTTACCAACATTTGCACCAAAAATCACCCAGTTTTGTAGGTAAATAAACCATACATGGAGCATCTGGGAATTATCGGTGGCTATATCGCTGCACCAGATCACCGGAGCAAAGACGGCTGCACCAGGCATTTTCCCGGCAAAGCAAGGCGCCACAAGAATTGACGTCCACATTGGTTTCTGTATGAGTATCTATATCAATCAGGTTGAAGTTACCCTCTGGTAAACATACAAAAAGCTATTGAAAATTTCCATTTATAGTTGATTTGCCCATTAAAAATGGTGATTATGCTTATTCTTTTACCCCACGAACTAACCATTTTGCAACAAAATCCCAGTTATTGACTTAATTACCTGATGCATCTACCAAAAACCCAGCACTTAACCCAATTATATAACTTTGGAAACCATCTGAGCTAACTATCGGGCACCTCCTTGCAGTCATATCCTCAGTTGTTCTGGCAAAACCCTAATCTTGTGGGAAAAATCACCCTCTGATTGGTTGTTTCAACATGAGCATCCTGTTGCTGGCACGAAGCAAACAGAAACAGCAGACACGTCGGGACACTTCGCGTCGCGCGCCCACCAAGCTGCAAGAGCGAATTTTGACAGCCTCCCCTCTGTTCAACTTTGTCGGCACGCAGCAACCGTGCAGAACTGTCATGGAAACAAACAGCAAAATTTGAAACATTTTATATCTCGCTTCGAAAAAAGTGTCCAGATCCTAGCTGGTTGGGTTCGATGCATGAAAGACTTGGCGACCACTTTCGTGGCACAGTCTTTGTCCCCTTTATCACATTTTGCTGGGCTGAACAACTCCATATACCAGTTCGCGCGTGTGACGTCCTCTGACTCGAATCTAAAACCACAATCAGCAAGAGAGGATAATACTTGCGACAAAGGCGCTGGAAATACACAAACATCACTGAATTCATGTCGCGCAGGCTCCACCTCTAAAAGCAATGCGTGTGTATATATATAATATATATATATAGGTATATAATAGTATATAAAAAATACATATGTATCATAATTGTAAACTATTAAATGATTTCAAAAGTGTAGGATACATATCGATAAATTCTTGTCTATTACCATCCATCTAACCTATCCTATCTGTCATCCACCCAACCCACCCACCCACCCAATCCATCCTATCCATACCCATTCCTCCTATCATCAATCCAATCCATCAAGTCTAAAACTTATCTACAATATCTACATTCTATCTAAATCTACTACTTTTATCATATTCTAATTGTCGATCTACTCTCTGTCTATCTATCTCTCTATCTGCCTATCTGTCTCTCTATCTAAAGATGATCTGGAGAACTGAAGTTGAGGATGGATTTGACCCTAAAAAAATTGTGTCCTTTTGAGAAAAAATGAGAAACTGAAACGCATATTTTGGTATACACATATTATAGATTGTTGTAGAATAATGCTTTTAATGACTGATGATCTTCAGAAGTCACCTCGCCAAGCAAATAGTGAACACAATGAAAATCCAACAAACTCCAGCCAATAGAATGGTGAACGTCCAAAATAGGCACACAACTCACTTGAATAGATGATGTTCGGAAGTCAACTCATCTAGTTTTTTTCCACTTTGTCCAAGTTTCACCAACCGTTTCTGTTTACTTTTTCTATCTATGTGTCTGGTTAGTAGTTTCAAACCCTCCAAACATAGTAATTTGGAATCAGCATCCCAGGCAAGAATAATCAAAAACAACATGTTGTTCTAACCAAAAGCCAGGTGCAATATGTATATATATATTATAGTACTCATATACAAATATATACTTTCGAGTGCATCGTAACCCTAGGGATGTGGGAAAAAAATCAAAGTTGGGTACGCCAAATCATCCAGTCGTCAGAAACGACAATGACTTAGTGACTTGAAACCCATGGTGACTTGGTGATCCCCCATGACATAAGAACCGCCATATCACCATGATACCACCATTAAATCACCATGATATTCCACTGTGTGCAATTTAAATCCCATGACATGATAGGAAATTCATGGAAATTCAATGAAATGATACGAAATTCATGAAAATTCCATGAAATGAAGGAAATTCATGGAAATTCCATGAAATGATCGGCAATTCATAGAAATTCCAAATGATAGGAAATTCATGGAAATTCCATGAAATGATACGAAATTCATGAAAGTTCCACGAAATGATAGGAAATTCATAGAAATTACATGAAATGATACGAAATTCATGAAAATTCCATGAAATGAAAGGAAATTCATAGGAAATTCCATGAAATGATAAGAAATTCATAGGAATTCCATGAAATGATAAGAAATTCATGGGAATTCCATGAAATGATAGGAAATTCATGGAAATTCCATGAAATGATACGAAATTCATGGGAATTCCATGAAATGATAGGAAATTCATGAAAATTCCATGAAATTATACGAAATTCATGAAAATTCCATGAAATTATACGAAATTCATGGGAATTCCATGAAATGATACGAAATTCATGAAAATTCCATGAAATGATAGGAAATTCATAGAAATTCCAAATGATAGGAAATTCATGGAAATTCCATGAAATGATACGAAATTCATGAAAGTTCCACGAAATGATAGGAAATTCATAGAAATTACATGAAATGATACGAAATTCATGAAAATTCCATGAAATGAAAGGAAATTCATGGAAATTCCATGAAATGATCGGCCAATTCATAGGAATTCCATGAAATGATAAGAAATTCATGAAAATTCCATGAAATGATACGAAATTCATGGGAATTCCATGAAATGATAGGAAATTCATGGGAATTCCATGAAATGATACGAAATTCATGAAAATTCCATGAAATTATACGAAATTCATGGGAATTCCATGAAATGATAGGAAATTCATGAAAATTCCATGAAATGATAGGAAATTCATGAAAATTCCATGAAATGATACGAAATTCATGAAAATTCCACGAAATGATCGGCAATTCATGAAAATTCCATGAAATGATACGAAATTCATGGGAATTCCATGAAATGATACGAAATTCACGAAAATTCCATGAAATGATACGAAATTCATGAAAATTCCATGAAATGATACGAAATTCATGAAAATTCCATGAAATGATACGAAATTCATGAAAGTTCCATGAAATGATCGGCAATTCATGGGAATTCCAAATGATAGGAAATTCATGGAAATTCCATGAAATGATACGAAATTCATGAAAGTTCCACGAAATGATAGGAAATTCATAGAAATTCCATGAAATGAAAGGAAATTCATGGAAATTCCAAATGATACGAAATTCATGAAAATTCCATGAAATGATACGAAATTCATGGAAATTCCATGAAATGATCGGCAATTCATGAAAATTCCATGAAATGATACGAAATTCATGGGAATTCCATGAAAAACCATGCATTTTGGGATATATGTCCCCATTGCCCCGTTACGGATCCACGACAGATCCGAGCGATCCGAGTCTCGCTGAGATGCAACGGCAGATCCTCGGGCACCTGGATCACTAAGACGCCGCAGCCCACCGACAGATAGAGACCTGGGATTCGGTTCCGTCCTTGACACATACGATACATATGATACATATATATATATATAATTATACATATGAAGTGATTTATACATATATACAGATATGTATATATATATATATGTTTAAATATTCTCTATATTATATATACATATCATGGAACGATATATATATATGTATGTACTCTTTATTACATATATATATATATATATATACATTGGACATAAATTGAAATATATATATATAATTATATGTTATATATACATGACTTGATATATACTGCAATATGTCTTAATTAATTTTATATAGACTGCATTATATATACTGTATTGTATTTAATTCTATAATATATATATATATATTCTTTATTACACACATATATATATTCTTTATTACATATATATATATGGTATGTATACATATATACAGATCTATGTATATATCTATATATACACCATATTCCACATATTCCCAGTTGATGATGTTATTGTTGTAAATCCGTGATTCATGTAAAGACCCGCATTTTGGAGCACACGTTCTTGTTTTACGCAGAACATGCTGTTATTTCAATTGAGTTTACCAGGTTACCACATCACAATAGACTTTTGCCCGGGCCATGGCGATTGCGCCAGCCATCAAACGCTGGAAATGACATGAAAGGCAGCGGGGGAGGCAACCAATAAGAATGGAGAGATTTGAGCACAGTAAGAAAACGCACCAGAAAATGCTGAGCAGAAACTACTGGAACATAGTGGAACTCATCAACAGTTTTCAAACACCAATCAGCTAATGAATGTTGGGCAAATTGTAGGGCAAACCTGAAATGCGCTGTTACGAGACACATGAACTCCCCACAGAGAAACCCTGGAAGGCTCTTGACAATGGCAAGTGAGGGTCACAAATGATGAAAAAGGATGAAAAAGGTAGGTACCACTCAAACAAAAACACCGAAAAATCATGAAAGATGACCAGTGAATCAAAGGTTCCCCGGTTCCCCGGTTGAACTTGCGCAACTGCCGACCCCCCGGAGCCCAAGCTGCGTATCGTGGGCACCCGCGCGGGCACCCGCGGCCGCGTGTTCAACGCACCCTGCAGATGGGTCGCAAGGCCACTGGCGGCCGTTTGGCGCTGCATCTCTTGGACCAAGCCTTAGCCAACAAAGAAATCCTGACCTCAAGTCTACATTCTACATCAATAAGGATGTGATATTTGGTGATATAACCATAGTTAAGCATGAAACATGGTGATTCAATGGGATATGAATGGGAATATCATGTGATATATAGCCAACAAATATCAACATTGGTGTGTCTGAAAATGGGGGATACCATCTAAAATACATTGATACATGTTTTCTTGAGAAACTCATGAGCAGCTCATTAATTTTTAGGAATACCATGAGGCACCCTATTTTCAGACAAAGCCATATGAGTCAATATTTTTCAACCAGGCTGGAAGTGAAGTTTAGTAAGTGACCATGGCTTCTCAAGTGACCCTTTAACGGTGTGAAAACCGCAACGGCAGCCAGTCATGTGCCATGAGCCTCAAGCCCTCCAAATCCGGCGTTCGAATCAGGATGTTCCCCCATTCATTGGGGGTAAACCAAGGGTAAGCCATGGTATAGATGGCCCATAGAAATAGATCGTTTTTACCCGTTTATATATGGTTTACCTTAATAAGGTATGGTATATTGATGTACCCTCTGGTTATGACTCACATATGGAAAGATGACACATAGCCATGGAAAGATCCACCATTTTTAAGAACGGTAAACCATCTATAAATGGACCATCTATACCATGGCTAACTGTTAGTCATAACCAGAGGGTAAATCCTCCATTTCAGACATAGCCATTCTTCATATTCTTCATTGGTTATGTAATGTTCCCACTATGTCCCCCTGATCTTCCCCAACTATGCGGTGGTAACTGAGCCACTAAAAGTACCCCTATCCCATCTCATTCAAGATAGGTTTCCCAAAAAATAGGTTACCATCTGGTTATTTAACATAGCCATGGAAAATCACCATTTTAATAGTTAAACCATCTATAAATGGGCCATCTATACCATGGCTATGTTAAATAACCAGAGGGTATCATAATCCCCAAGAATTCTCAACTTATCTAGTTCAACAATTACTATATGTCCTTATCAAATCCCTACAATAGGTTCTCAATGGTTAAAAAAAACTCCCTATATCAACCTGTCAGATCAACACATTGATATCGATGATATTGGCTTTAAGTATCAGATACATGGTTAACTATCAGATCAACACATTAATATCATATCAATGGCTCTTAAATCCCTTTAAAACACATTCCCCCCTCGCCGAAAGCCACGTTCCAGCTCTTCATCGGAGACCTTCCAACTCTTCTCCTGGAATCCAGATTCAGGAGGGCAAGTGGGGAATATCTTAGCTTAATGAAGGTAAGTACATGTATATATATATATAATCTATATATATAATCTTTATATATATATAAATGCATTTATATACTTATGTAAGGCTAATATATCTATATATATAGTGTACATAACTGGCTGATTAATTTGGTGTGTATATAATTATATATATATTGTATAGATACCAGTATATGTATATGATAGAATATCATGATATATGATATCTATATATTACCCCAGCTGGTTGTGTATGAACAAGTAAACTGGTTGGAACTAAGCACGGATAATTGATGAAGAGCCAAGTTTGAAGGAACCCATTAGCCATCCTGGTAAACTAACATAACTATGGAAAATCACCCTTTTTAATGGGTAAATCAACTATAAATGGCATTTTTCAATAGCTATGTTAGTTTACCAGAGGGTAACCATCCTGGAAATGACTTGGAAGATTGCAATGTACTGCATAGATTCTATGGATCATTACGCCCTCACTGCAGCGTCACTGGAATGATGGTTACTAGGGGTAACCCCCAAAATAGTTTTATTTCTGGTGAGTAAATTATTCCCTATGTTTTTCCAGAAGATAATAGTACCAGAATATAATAGTACCAGAATATTATAGAACGCATTTCCAGAATATAGATTTACCATATTATAGTACTTCTCTGGAAATGTGTTCCAGTACCTCCTAGCCGCTTTCGTCGGCTGCTGAAACAGCAAATCTCCAGGAATTGCACGCAGGGACCCATCATTCCCGACGAAAATGGCGACGAAAAGCTGACCATAGACAGCCAAAAAAAATTGAAGTTAGCATCCCTTTTTCCTATCAAATTGCCATGTGGGGGTGAACATCATTCGTTGTGAAAAACCGTACCCATATCGTTGGTTACATTCCATTCCATTGTTACATCCATTTACATTCCATGTGCATTCCCATAGTGGGTTGAAATCGTGTTTTGCTGGTTACACCCTATACCTCAATATTTTGTCCCATTAAATTCCATTCTATATGTAATTTAAACATAGAAAAGTAATTGATCACTGTGTTAGGATTGAATTTTACTGTTCTATCTTTTTGGTGGGTGCTATAAACATATATGGCTATGGATCAATACCTATTAATAGCATTTTTAGTGGGATGAACATCCATTTACCAGCTATTTTGGGGTTCACCAGGGGTACAAGGTTTTGACACACTGCCATATATATATATATATATTATATATATATGTAATTATTGTATAAATATGACTCACAACATTTACACGACGATTCCGACGAAGCCGATGCTGATCATGACTGGTGAAATCCCAAATTTCAAACCTCAAAGTTTTTTTGGGAGTTTCACCATGTGAAACTCACCCCTTTTTTTTGCCATGGTTTCTACAATGTGGGGCCCTCAAACGATAGCTAAGTTGGTTTATAACTCCAACAACTATGGTTTATGATACTCGTAGTTCATGGGGCTTATAGACCAACTTATAACTAGGGGGCCCCACATTGTAGTTTTTTACGCCCAAAAAAAACCTTGGCGCCTTCTCCTTCTCAGGTGTCACCGACCCAGGCGAAGGCGAAGGCGAAAGATCTTCCACCAGCTCCTCTGGCTGCACCTGAAGCGACACGTTTCATGGCAAAGATAAGGCAAAATGACGGACAAATATTCATTGGAAAATTTACAGGAAACCATGGTTTTTACCATTAAATATAGGACTTTCCTGTAATTATTCCCTCACCAATCCAATGAAATATGGCAAACACAAGGGAAAAACATGGTAATGGCAGACATAGGGAAACTTCATGGAAACCGAAATCCTGTCTGAAACATCTGGAAAAAGGATGAAACAAATTAGAAACATATGGAAACATGATGAGCAAAAAATATGCATAAACCAACATGGAAACAGAATGATTTCAATGGAAGCATATGGAACATATGAATGGGAACAAATGGAAAAATGGAAGTATAAGGAACAATGGAAACAAAAAACAACATGTTGGCTGGACGGGGGGGGTTAGCCCCGTTTTTACTGGGTTGCTTTTGGGGTTGGGGGGGGTGGGGTGGGATGTCAACGTTCATGTTACGCTGATGATGTTACGCTGATCATCTGGGGTTGGGGTGGGGTGGGGTGGGATGTTAACGTTCATGTTACGCTGATGATGTTACGCTGATCATCTGGGGTTGGGGTGGGGGTGGGATGTTAACGTTCATGTTACGCTGATGATGTTACGCTGATCATCTGGGGTTGGGGTGGGGTGGGGTGGGATGTTAACGTTCATGTTACGCTGATGATGTTACGCTGATCATCTGGGGTTGGGGTGGGGGTGGGATGTTAACGTTCATGTTACGCTGATGATGTTACGCTGATCATCTGGGGTTGGGGTGGGGTGGGGTGGGATGTTAACGTTCATGTTACGCTGATGATGTTACGCTGATCATCTGGGGTTGGGGAGGGGTGGGGTGGGATGTTAACGTTCATGTTACGCTGATGATGTTACGCTGATCATCTGGGGTTGGGGAGGGGTGGGGTGGGATGTTAACGTTCATGTTACGCTGATGATGTTACGCTGATCATCTGGGGTTGGGGGGGGTTGCTACGCTCAGAAGGTCTTGGGGGCAGTGTGTGTGCACTTGCTTTCGATGTTGATGGTACGCGAAGAACGTATTTGGGGTTGGGGGGGTTGGGTCTGTGTTAACTGTATGATATATTTACTGTATTATATAAATATATTTTTACTGAATAATATATACTTGTCAGGATGATTTGTTTATGTAAATTTCACCGGTCATGTCTGCCTGCTACCTGCGCTGCAGGTACGCATCTCAGATGTTGGGGCTGGGCTGCATTGGTGTGTCAGGGCTGGTTGGAGTTCCTGGTTGCGTGAGAGTTCGTCAAGTTTGCTTAGACATATAAGTTTCCAAAAGTAGTTCGTAGTTACATGGTTCAAACGCAAGAAAGGGTTTAACGCGAATATCATGGGAATGTCATGCTTGTCTAGCACAGCTTTGCTTGTGTAGCTCGCTGCTGGGCTCTGTTTCCATGGATCCGCTTCTGTATGGTGTTACATTGTTAATTCTCCTCCGCGCAGCTCATGAAAAGTTTCCACCTGTCTGTGTTCTTTGGTCCTTTTTGAGCACGGAAGAACTGTGGGATGTTCACTACATCTTAGCGTTGAAATGGCATGGGGATGCTGGAGCTGAGACCACCTTTGCTGCAGTGGAACGAGTGTATCATTGGACGAGCCATGATTCCTCAAGATGCAGCTGCGCACATTGTTGGGCGATCCCATGACTATGTCGATTCCATTTACAATCAAGCTCGCATGGTGACAGGTTGGGCTGAGTTTCAGAAAAACAAATCCATGACCTTTGACGCCGGAATCCTGGAGGTAGATTCGTGTCGTACGGCAACCAGAAAAAACAAGGTGGGGTCAAAGAAACGAAAAATGACAAAGAAGCCAGCCGGGAACACGGTTGCCAAGAAACCAACTTCCAAAGTGGCAGTGCATGGTGGTCGGTTTCTAGTGGCTGTCAGCAGAAAAAACAAACAAAGCGCTTTCTATCCTTTGCCTGACCGCTTCACGGCTACATCTGCTCCTGGCCCGCCAGAGACTTTAGACGAAGTTGTGCCGCTCTTGCAACACAAAGTGAACCCCAGCAAACACATCCTGGGCTCCGATGCCTCCAAAGGATTGAAGGGAGCTAGAAAAAAATTGAACTTGGAAGCAGTCACTGCTAGACATAGCTTGTCAGAATACACACCTGTACAGTCCCTCAAAAAGAGAAAGGTTTCCACAACAGCCTTGAAAGCCATTGGCTGCAAAGCAGCTCAAACTGGCCGGCATAAAGTAACCATGGTCGGAGGAGACCAGGTCGCAGAATCTCACACAGCTCTGCTGAAAAAGCAGCTGAGACGAAACAATAAGCTTGGAGGCCTCTCATTGAAAACTGCACACGTGGATGGTTTGTCAGCACTTTACATTCACAAGAACTTAGGCCTGGAAGCGACTATGATGGCGTTCGCTCAATTCATTGCCCACATGACTGACAAAGTCAGTCATGTGAAATGTTTTGAAGATGTCTCGTGGATGGAAGACAAGTGAAAAAAAAGGGCTCAACATGCAAATGTGTCGCAGCAACAAACCCCTGTAAAAGTCAATGACACAACATAACCATGTTTGAAAATTGTCATTTCGCCACGGCGAAACACTCCTTTTTGATCATGTGACTTTGCCTTTGACACATCAATGAAAAAAAGAGCTCAAAATGCAAATGTATCGCGGCAACAAACCCCTGTAAGGGTTGCTCCCAACATCCATTTTTTTGAAAAAATGAAAGTTATGTTGACACTGCTAAGCAGAACTCAAGTCAATGACACATCATAAGCATGTTTGAAAACTGCCATTTCGCCACAGCGAAACACTAATTTTTGATGATATGCACTTTGCCTTTGACAGACAGACGAACCAAAACAATTGGAAGCGGGGCTAACCCCCCCCGTCAACCCAACATGTTGCATCTTGATGTGTGCTATATCAATATCCATCTCAGAGTCGCAAAACTACAGTAGATATATAATTAATTTCATCAAAACAAAAAATATTATGGGAATACTATGGCAAAAAGATTTCAACATATGGAAACATAAGTGAAACATATATGGAACTATCACGAGATAATATTATTCATACTATATAATGTCAATGTGTTGCTATGTCAAACAGTTGGGTTAAGACTTTTGCAAGCTGCTGTTTCTCAAGTTTTGGGTATATCATTACTAGTATACATCTTGAAGTCAGAGCGAAACAAAAGAACTGAAACAGTTTATAGTTACAGTAAAAGAAAAGAGGAAACTAAATCTCTAAGTTATCTAAGTTTCAGTTTCAGACTTAAAAAACAACTTTTGCCCCCGAAAGCCCAACAAAATTCGTGTCCCACACTCCAACTCCATCACCTCCTCCACGCTCCGCGCCCAAGCGCCGGCGGTTGAAGCATCTCCAGGATGCGTTCGTCGCTGACGTGCCACCACTTCGCCGGCGCGTCTTCCGCGGAGGCCGCAGCGGTGTCGGGAACCTGTGGGGTTGGAAGCCCAGGAGCTGATATAAGTGACATATAGTGACATGAAGTGACCAAGTGATATGGAAAGCCTCTAAATTATGGGGGCTTTTTTCGAAAATGCTGTTGTTTTACAGGATTGAAGCTGGGATTTGGGATCACCAACGAATTCTTCGTGACCTGTGTGTGAATTCATGAAAGCGAGGTGGCGAGGTCACCTGGCATCTCTCATTCACTGTGAAAGTGTTTCGGAAATGATTAGCAACTTAGCTAGACTTAGGAGTAAGACTATATAGATATTGTTATATTATATAATGCATATATATATATAATTACATATATATATAGTAATATAGTGAGATATTATTGTATATTATTATGTCTTCTTATCATCTGTATCACTATTTGTTGCATTGAGGACAAGAAAACAAGCATCCTGGTGAATCTTGGATGCCCTGAAAATATCTGAAGATAATATTTAGCTGGTTAGTACTAATACAATTATTAAATATTATGAATACATATATTACCCTCTGGTACATGAACAGTTCGACCTTGGCCCTGAACATCATCCATTTTTGGTGGAAGCTCATCCTCCAACCTCGACTCATGCCAGGCTCAATCCATGATTGGGATGATGTTTCGATGTTTTTTTCGATGACTGGGATGATTACCCTCTGGTAATTCGACAGAACTATGGAAAATCTATAGAAAATCGCCATTTTGAAGAAAGAACAACTATGGAAAATCACCATTATCCATTTTCAATAAGGAAAAACTATGGAAAATCACCATTTTCAAGAAGGACATCTGCCAGTTCTTTGCAGATTCAGCTGTCAACGCCTCAACGTCCCACGGCCCACCGTGCACCTCCCAGCCGTCGGTCTCCCAGAACTGTCGCTCCCAGCCGTCCACGGTGTCGGCGTGAACGCCGGCGTGAACGCCGGCGTTCAGCGATGGCAGGGGGCCCTGGGCCATGTTGGAGTCATGGAGGATTTATCAAGGAATTTATAAGGATTTTCATGGGATTTTATAAGGATTCAATGAGATTTTAATGGGATTTTAATGGGATTTTAATGGGATTTCATGAGATTTCTCAATGGATTCAATGAGATTTCACAGGCCATGAGGATGAATGGCTTGCTTGGAGGATCATCCCTTGGATTGGAAGTGATGATTAAAAAAACCTGGTTAGGAAGTCCCCTAAGTGGGTTATCACATTTATGTATATATATATATATGTATATATATAGATCTATGGCATATAACTATATACTGTTTCTAACCACTTAGTAAGTGGATGTCAGTGGTATGATCCTGGAAGTCGGCGAATTCGGATTCATGGCCTAGCAGTTTGATCAACTTATATCATATCCTCCAACCATCAGAATACCACTATCAACAAGAACACCTGTTACTTTTACCCCATCCAAAAGCATCATATATTTGGGCCGAACAACGTGGATGAGTTCGATGATTTGGGGATGTTAGGCCCTAATCGTTCAACCACCGTGTTTGTTTTGTGTTTAGAAAAATGCGGTGCAAAAATGTGCATCTCGTGACAGTTTAAATTCAACACGCGATTATCAACTGATAAGTTTTTTTTCAGACAATCCCATGGGGTTCAACTATTCAACCAGCAAAAATCATAGGGCTGCTCAATGTTGAAGCCACCTAGCAGGGAAAAATCACTGTTAGATCATGTGCAATTCAAGAATGTTCCATCACCAGTTCAATTACCCCATGTATATCTGGTAACTGCATGGATTAACCCCCATTTGCGGGTCTTTATATGCCAATGTTAATATTAGACCTGAAGTTCTTTTGGTTGGTTAAACTGTCCATCAAATATCCATACTATGGTATCATATGGTATCCATATTAAAAAGGCTGAACCACCCATTTCTCAAATATTCGAAGATCATGGCTATGGTATCCACAGAAAAAACATGAAACATGGCATGACTTTTGGTGAAAATTCACTTTACAAAATCATCAAAATTAGGATAACATCTTCCAAAATACATCAAAATTAGGAGAAGATCACCAAAGATCACCAAAGTGGTTCACCAAAAATCACCCAAAATCATGAAAATTCACCACCCCACTGCCTGGAATTCCGACGTCTTCCCACTGCGATGTTTGCGCTTGATGAAGACCCCACCGCCCAAGCTGGGCGCAGGCGCGCCCGGCGCGCGCCAGGGGCGGCCCAGGGGCATGGGACTTCAGCCGCTTAAGCCATGGGATTTTTGGAGATTTTGGAGGTACTTAAAGTGTTGCTTTTTGGAGATGTTTGATTAACCCATGTTTTGGATTTTCGGTAGAACATGGGTTGATGGTTTGAGACGTTCAGGAAAACTTGACCCAGTTTTTTTTGGGTGAGTTTATGACGATTTCAGGGAACAGTCACCAAAAAATAACTAGAGAAAAAAAAACATGTGGTTTTTGCCTGTGTTTCGGCCAAGTTGTTTCTCTTCTCCGAGAGCTGTTCCTCCGTCCTTTTTCACATCCCAAGACTGGCCTGTTTCGTTGGAATTTAACGGATCTTCAGCTCCAAGCCGGGCAACGGACCATGAACGCATGATATCATACTAAAAGTTTATTTTTTCTTTTTTAAGCATGACTAACAGCTGGTTTACCAAATAATAAGATATATTAAGATATAATAAGGTTGCAAAGAATAATCCAGGAAGCATTAGAATTTGTCATGTGAGAATAAACATGCATAAACTGATTGGAGCTTCATGGTGAATTGTGGTCTTGGGATCTTAAGAGTTAGCCAAGTAGCCACTGTAGTCGTCCTGGAGTAAGTAGAATCTGGCATATTCAAAGATATTTCCTAGTTGGATCGGTTGAAATGTGCATATATCATATTCTATCTATATACTCCAGGATGACTCTATACATATAATATAATTAGTTATTTAACTTGTGTATAATCACATTTCCTTCTATGGTCCATTCGCCAGCAGGTTTCAAAAACCTTTGTCAAAGGACCACCACTTGAGCATTGGAAAATCTCAGAAACCGTTCGCCACACTTCTTTGTGATGCCAGGATTTGTCTGATACTGGAAGTACTGGAAGTCCAAGTGCGGGATTTTTTTAATAAAAAAAAACAGGAGTTGCTTAGCATCATTGTCCCAATCAAAATTCACATGTTACCCCGTTTCCAGACACCTCAATGAACACATCCTCTAGGTAGAAGTATAGTGTTGGGCTTGCGGCCAGTTGACTTGACAAGTACCAGCAATACAACGGTGATATGTCCGAAAATACCGGTACCAATAGAGGGAACATGAAGGAACAAGAGCACAACATGCACTCAAACAAAAACAGATGCAGAGTTTTTCCAGCATATTCCCAGCATATTCCCATCTATCTGGGAATTGTCCAACTGAAAACGAAGATTTTTCAAGCACAGGCGTTCCCTCTCTTTCCCTTCAGAAACCCAGGTTCAGTGCCTCCGACAGCCATGAAAGAGGCTCTCTGTCGGTTTTCAGGCACTGGTTGAACCTCAAATGCAGGGCATCTCCCAGATGCAACGATCAGTAGCTGTCACTGGCTGACGATTTTTAGGAACATGCCACTGGAAATCCTGGGTGTTTGAAGAATATTGAAGAATCATCTCCGTCACTAGCAACCTTAGGACACTGACCTGTAAATTGCTGTTATCCCGAGTTCGATTTCTTAACTTAAATCATTCTATTTTCGGTTGGCTAGTTACTGATGTGCTCTTGCTGAAAACCCCAAGTCTTTTGTGAGTTCTCCCCAATTTATTGGTTGTTTCCCTCCATCTTTGGCAAAATCAAATCATCAAATCATGACTAAATATGGACTTCTGAACATCATTCCCCAAAAATCCTCATGGTTTCTTTTCAACAAACATTCCCACCTTCCATCTACCCTCTGGTAATTTAACATAGCTATTGAACATGGCCATTTATACTGGATTTTCCCATTAAAAATGTTGATTTTCCATAATTACGTTAAATTACCAGAGGGTACCATACTGGGCCTTCCTGCGGCAATGCACAGCACCTCATAATTCATGTCTCTTTTGGCCACCTGCGAGGCGCGATTCAAAATCAACGAAGCGCAGCTCTCGGCTTGAAAAAATGGATGCTGATGTTGGAGACCGTCGAAAAATGCTTCTTTGGCCAGATTAGTGTATATATATATATATCAATTTATAGCAAGAGAGTAAAGTTAATAAATGTGAATAATATTTATATATATAATATCAGAACTATCCATCCAAGGTCGACACAGAATGGGTTTGACCAAAACAAACGGTACCCAATGACCTGCAAAATTGGTCCTTTGATTAATTCATCCTAAACGGGGTGTCAATGGCGCTGATACTCAAATGGGTGTGTCATGGCTATGACTGAAAATAGCCGATTGATTGTCATTTGACTGAGAATATGATGAGAAACCAGTGGATGTGGTGTGCCAATATTCAGACAAGCCCACACATTTAACCAACAAAAATCCAGATGTTTACCAATCATAATGGTCATATAGTAGGTAACCAACAACATTGTGATGTGATGCGTTTGCGCAAAGCACATGAGATCCGCTTCCCCGTGATTTCTCACGGCCAAACCCCCATGGGTTTTAATGCACCACAATCCATCCCCGCACCTCGTTGAGGGTATGGCTCTCATCGATCTCGAAATACAAAATCTCTCCACCCGACAGAGCGATCACCACCTCAAAACAGAAAAGCTGCTGACCCAGCAAAAATTACTTTACTTCGTGTGATCCCCACCTTGACATTTATACATTTTCTTACTGGCAAATCTTCTGGCATGTGATCTGGCATATCTTCGGGCATATCTTCTGGCATTCTATCTGGCATATCTTCTGGCATGTGATCTGGCATATCTTCGGGCATATCTTCTGGCATTCTATCTGGCAAATCTTCTGGCATTCTATCTGGCATATCTTCTGGCACTCTATCTGACATATCTTCTGGCATTCTATCTGGCATATCTTCTGGCATATATTCTGACATATCTTCTGGCATTCTATCTGACATATCTTCTGGCATATATTCTGGCATATCTTCTGGCATATCTTCTGGCATATCTTCTGGCATATCTATCTGGCATATCTTCTGGCATATTTTCTGGCATTCTATCTGGCAAATCTTCTGGCATTCTATCTGGCATATCTTCTGGCATATTATCTGGCATTCTATCTGGCATATCTTCTGGCATATCTTCTGGCATATCTTCTGACATTCTTTCTGAAATTTTTTCTCACTTTCTTCTGCACATTCTTTGTCCCATATCTTCCTACATGAGGTCCGGCAGGGAACACTTGGCGTGGATACTCGCGGTTGAGGTCCGGCCAGGGAACACTGGGCGTGGATGGTCGTGGTTGAGGTCCGGCAGGGAACACTGGGCGAGGATGGTCGTGGTTGAGGTCCGGCAGGGAACATTGGGCGTGGATGGTCGTGGTTGAGGTCCGGCAGGGAACACTGGGCGTGGATGGTCGTGGTTGAGGCCCGGCAGAGAACACTGTGGATCGCGGGTCGCAGTTGAGCAAGGACGACGAGGACGACGAGGACGACGAGGACGACGAGGAGGACGAGGAGGAGGAGGAGAGGAGGAGGAGGAGGAGAAGGAGGAGGAGGAGGAGGCAACTGACATAAAATCTAACAACCCTCACCTGGCAGGTGGGGAAAAAAAATGGTTGGGGTATCAACAAATGTTACCATCTGGTTATTTAACATAGCCATGGAAAGATCCACCATTTTTAAGAACGGTAAACCATCTATTTCTATGGGCCATCTATACCATGGCTATGGTAAATAACCAGAGGGTATCAATAATACCATGCATATAAAGAGATGTTAGCAGACATACTAATGACCTCAATTGGGCCAATTAGACACCCATTGTGGGATGTTTACCAAGCTTTTTTGGATCCACAGCTTACAGTAGCCATTCCACCACCCGTTTGGGATGGTAAATCATCAGGTTTGTAGGCTTACACAATATCACAAACAAGAAATCAACAAATTGTGAATGCTAGTGGTATATATTGGTATATATTGGTATCTATTGGTATATATTTGTATAGTAGATCTAACAACAAAATTGGGTCAACACGAAATTACTCTCATGCTATATCGATTCTTGGAGAAACTTTCTGAAAATCCATATTTTGGAGAGCCTTCCAACCCCCAGAATGCCAGAATCTGCTGTGTTATTACAAGGGAGGCTATACTTTGGTAGTATCTAATATATATATATATATAATATTAGAATTATATATGAACCCATGTTCATCCCCAAGTCAGATTTTAAATCGTTGTTTCAAACATTCATGTTCAGTATTGGCTAAAAGGAACTAAGCTGTTCATGAAGAAGTTGCGCCCTGAACAAACCGTTGGTTTCTTACAGAAGATCAGGTGGTTTTTTCGCACAGAAGTTGGAAACCTAGTTTGATTAAATCTGTAACATCCTGAAAAAAGTGGTCGGCATCTTTTCTATGGACCTGTACCCCCAAAATATTGAAATTACTATTTTAGTTGATACCCCTATTGCGAATCCGGGGGTTAATGCTGAGCTAACGTGTCTTCAAAAGTCCAAAACACATTTTATTTCGGAGAATTTTGGGGGGAAGATCTTGGGATAACAGTTCTTGGTATATATTTCCTCATGATACCTAAAGCCTAAATCCCATACATATCCAACGAAAAAAAACCTGTCGACCCTCCCAGCTCCGAAAAACGTCCCGAAAACGCTCCCGAAAACGTCCGAAAGCCACCTGTCGCTCGTTGGCCGCAGCGGTCACGATACGCTTCTGCCCCGGCACGCGCCACCTCTCTCAGGCGGTGGTGGGAAATTCCATTTCCCCTATCAAAATGGTGATGAAACTAAGGTTTATTTATATAGGTTTCTTGTGGATTTTGAGAAATAGAACCTAGTATGATTATCTCAAAATGATAACTAAGGTTTCATGATCTCAAAATGCTCATGTAGAAGGTGCATGATCTTTCTGTCAAGATCGCCATGAAATTGGAGGATTCGGCTGTGATTTGCCATCGAAATCGCCAATGATATACTCAATGCCGAAGGTCATAAGAAAGGAAAATACCTAGAAAGAACGCAATGCTTGGGAATATCTAAGAAATATAGCTGCAACTCAAAGTGGCCATTTGATGCCTTTTGATATGTTTCTGGCTATTTTTGAGTGACAATTCTAAGGCATCCATGACCTGAACATTGCGGAGATGCAAGTGCTCACCAATATGAACCAACATGAACCAACAATGGTATATATGACCAATAAGAAGTGCGTGTAACCTAGCTGTTTTCCCGGAATTTGAGTTGTGGTAAAGCTCTGAACGCAAGGGTTCAGGGGATGCAATTTAAGATAGGGACTCATGCAGACTCATCTAAGAATTCTCAGAATGTCATGAAATTATATACCCTCTGGCTATAAAAAACAGTACGGAATTTGGTGTGGACGGCCAGTTCGATGACTTTTTGGTTTTCAATAGCTGCTTGTTGATTGGCCACTCGTTCCAATTTCCCGGACCGGCAGTCATGATCACACCAGCCTTTGTGGATACCGCGTGATTGGAGAACCACTGTCCACTTGGATGTTCAACCAGGGTTAAAACCTAGTTCTTGAAACCAAAAAACTGGATACTGCATCATTTAATTCAAGTCTCTCTAACCCAGCTATAAATGATCCAGTATCCATTTTTTCCAGCTATAATCTATAACATTCTATAACATTTTCCCAGCTTAATATCAAGCTCGATCATGATTCCCAGCCATAAATCTGTTTCAACCTCCATGGCTAGTTTGGGGATTCCCCAGCCCATGGTTGATTTTTTCGGAGAGTATCCCACATCTCATATTGCAGGTTAGTTGTATCCCATTACCCTCTGGTAAACTAACATAACTCTGGAAAATTCATTATAAATGGAGGTTTTAATGGGAAAATCATCTATAAATGGGCAATTTTCCATGGCTATGTTAAATAACCAGAGGGTATATCCCCATTATATCACCATTATATCACCTTCATATCACCATCATATCACCAGCATATCACCATGTGTTCAATGCTTTTCCGATGAATTATATCCCATTAAAAAATGCCCCCATGATATCCCCATGGTGGAGGCTTCCCAAAATGGGGTACCCCCTTGCATCATCCAGTCAGAAACGACCATGACTCAGTATTGAAACCCACGGTGACGACTGGGGATCCCCCATTTCAAGAAACCCCCGTAGAATGAGAAAACTACTCTTTGGGGATGGTTAGATTATACTACATCCCCATGATATCCCCAACATATCCCTATAAAGTGCATGTTTTAATCCCTATAATATATATATACACACATACGTACAATTAGCATATACCATTAACTAACAACAATAAAGCCTATCATTATCATTAACTATCATTCAAAACATCATATCATCACTATGGGATTTATATATAGATCAACTAGCTCATTAATTGTCATCAATCCTATCATTAACTATCATTAACGATCATCAAGCTATCATTTACTATCATGAACTATCCTTAACTATCCTTAAGTATCTATAACTATCCTAAAGTATCTATATATATATACATATGCATATATATATGTGTATGTATATTTATACGTGTATATATATATATATATCGATGTCCCCATGATCATCCCCCCACCACGGTTGACACCAAGGAACTCGTTGGTTCGTCGCGGCAGCAAGTGGCGAATACCTGTGGGATGCACCTGGCCAGAGATCGCAAAAGGGGACGTCTCAAGGGACACAGTGACTGATATAAATAGTGTATAGAATATAGATTATTGAATATAGTATGAAGGTAACATCTTCACATCTTCATCCTACTAATCTATATTCTATATTCACTATTGTATTCATCTATAATATAATAGTATAGAATAGTGATATATTATATATAGAATATAGATTATTGTAATAGTGATATATTATATATAATAGTCAATATATAGAATAGTTGATATAGTGATATATATATAGTGATATATATAGTGATATATAGTGATATATAGTGATATATAGTGATATATAGTGATATATAGTGATATATAGTGATATATAGTGATATATAGTGATATATAGTGATATATAGTGATATATAGTGGTTATAGAATAGTATAGTGATATTATATAATAGTCAATATATATAGTATAGTGATATTATATAATAGTCAATATACATAGAATAGTGGATATATAGAATATAGTTGATATATAAGATAGCTAGTGACTAAATAGTATCTAAATATACAGAACGACTAGTGTGTTCATGAATATGCAAGAACGTATGTACATACGATCTACCTATTATACATTAAATATACTATCTATCTGTATGCAAACTATAAAGCAAATATTCAAAAAACAATTTTGCAAAATAAAAAGTGGAATGGTCTACAGACACACGAAAGGTGCACTTCGAAAACCGCAGTGCAGTGTGTTTCACCACAACGTTTCTCACCGTGCCACCTATGGCTTTGATTCAGAATGAGCCTGTCAAAACGGTGACCGAACAGTTTTCCATTCATATGGTTAGTCAAAAACCTTGTAGCCCTGGTGAACATGAAAATAGCTCTTAAAACGGATCTTCATCCCCCTAAAAATGGTATTCAATGGTATTCGGCATTGATCCATAGTGATATTGGACTGTTTTCCAGCGAAATTAGTACAAAAGCTTCGTTAAATCATATCATAGGTGGTCGTTGCTCTTCGTGGTTTCAAACCGTTTCAAACAGATACCAAAATAGTTATAAATTGATATACCCTCTGGTAAACTAACATGACTATGGAAAATCACCATTTTTAATGGGTAAATCAACCATAAATGGCAGTTTTCAATAGCCATGTTGGTTTACAGAGGGTAAATTCGTCACTTGCGCTCACTATCCCAGGGAAAGGGGAAAGATGTTCACAATCGTTGAGACCACACAGTGGCATTCAGTGGCCATATTCCCATGTTTTCCCAATTTTGGCTGGTGAACTGCCCAATTGTGGTTGGTGAATCCTCGTTCATTGGGGAACTACAAGAATAAACCATCCCCAATTGTCTTGGTTTACGAAAGTGTGTAGAATATACCCCTAAAAACGGGATGATTCAGAAAACAGCCTCCAAAGAATCCCAATTAATATATAGTAAATTCAAACTATGGTTGATAACTGATGCTTCACATCGTGGATTTCACATGGTCCGCACCTGCACGTAGGAGTCATCCGCCATCAACTGAATTAACAAAGATGGCGCAGTGGCCAAGAAACCACTGTCCAACACCTGCAGGTGCATCAGAACCAATTCTGTCGATGGGGAAAACGATGGAAAACTGGTTCAAGCGAACATAGAAACTCCCAAACAATGTGACCAACCCTGGTCACCAGCCTATGATATAACCACAAGTGCCACCAACTCTGAAGAATTGCCACCAAGTTTGAACACACCAATTCCTATATGATAACACATGATAACACTAAATCCCACGTGAGACATACAGTCCTCAGTTGATTTCTCTTTGCTGCAACTTCGCGCCGATGATGTTCCAAGGGTCTCAACATCCCATTCTCGGACAACCACCCCACCCAAAAAATGGTCAGACATCCACTGAATGTTGGTGGTATATCATGCCATTTTCACTGTATATCCATGTATATCCATGGTCATATGCACTGAATACTTTCATACTGTCTCATGATTCTGAACCAATGATGGATCCCCAGTCGTCACCATGGGTAAACCAAAACTAAAGTGGTCGAATTTTGGATTTGGGGGTAGCCCCATTTTAGGAGACCTTCATGTTGTACATCCCGTCCCCTTGCGCCGCCTCCCAGAATTCGAATCCCTCCCATCAGAACAGCCTTCCGAACCCCGATAGAAAAGATAGAAAAGTATGTTTAATCATTGTTTATCGCTATTTTAGCAGATTTCACTTGCATCTTTTTGAGGGTTGCTATAAGCTACGCCCTTGATATCAAAGATGGTTTGCTGGAAAATCACCCATTCAGTTCGAAGATCTTCCCAATAAAATGCCCAAATTTAGTTCGAGGATTATGGATAAATTCGAATAATTCGCCAACCAGAATCAAGTTCATTTGTGGATATCCATAACTCACCACATGTTTTCCATCATGTTTTCCTTCATGTTTGCCATCTTTCCATGATTTTCCCCATCATTTTCCCATCATTTTCCCATCATTTTCCCATCATTTTCCCATCATTTTCCCATCATTTTCCCATCATGTTCCCATCATTTTCCCATAATTTTCCCATCATTTTCCCATCATTCTCCCATCATTTTCCCATCA